>QJPP01002478.1:0-126837 GCA_003996215.1 Jaltomata sinuosa | reverse complement strand
CTCCGCCGTATATCCCTCCTCCGGCACACGCAGCCCGAAGCCCCTGGCCCGGATGGAAAGGTCCATGGAGGTCCCAGACCCCATACTAAAACTCAGTATCAAAACATGTCGTCTGGAAACAAGTCCGGTATCAAGATAGAGACCCAGTCTCGAATATGCATGCCCAGACCCTGTCCAGGACTAAAGTAGTAGGAAAATGTCTCAACAACCCCTCCAAGGGTGCCCAGGCATAACCGGGTCTAAACAGTAAAAAGTCATCTCAGGTGCTCGGTCCGACCGAGGCTAAAATCATCTCAAGTAGCAAGAAAACTCAACTAGCACCCCGGCCCTGCCGAGTCTAGCGTGAATCGTAAAACTGGTGATTTAAAACATAATTTTACTTTCTTTTACCCAGGAAATTCACAAGTTAAATCAAACCATTTCCAAATCATGTCCATCAAAAACAGGCCCCCGGGGCCATGCAAGGTTTAGAAAATAGTGCCAGTAGGCCCGAAGCCAAACCGTAGTAAAACATGGATAAAACCTCTTTAAATGCATGGAAATGGTATGATCACACACAATAGCTGCCCAGCAGCTCACAATCAACCTATCGACCCTGCACAGGCCCACAGCTACTCAGCAAGCATAACCAGCCTAGAAGGATAATTCTATGCCCGGGACTCGCGGACATTTCCAAAATCCCACCTTCTATGTTCCAGAGTCAGCAAGGCCTCACAGGACCACATGGGTAAATAAAATATATCGGCAAATACTACAAGCAACGGAGGAACAAAAGTAGGCGGACATGAATAAAGCGGTCGAGGTCTGTGGTACCAACCTAATAAACCAACCCAAGGATGCCCATTAATACAATTTTATTCTATATATGCGGAGTCTAGGGAAAATAAACCGTAACCTACCTATCGTCTGATGACAAGCTTGAACCTCTCCAAAAAGAAGCTCCGAAACGAAATCAAACTTGAACTCGGGCTTGAATAACTTGACGTGGATAATTGATTTTCTTCCGAAGATCAAAATATAGCTCCACAATAACTCTTCTTTAACATATGCGTACATATATTTATATGAAGCATGTTAACAGTACAAAGAAACCTTATGAAGGAATATCAAAATGTGATTTAGAAGCTAATTAAGATAAATACAAAGCAACTTATTTTCTTTCTAATGCTTAAGTTAATTATATAGTAACTATACTAACAGATAACTACACCACATATGTAATACTCACCATTAGTAGTCATTTGCCACAGCTCCACGTGTAAGTGGGGTGTCACACCAAAGTATTTTATCCCGTTATATATATACTCGGGTATTGCATAAATTCATGGTAAAATATATATAACTTTTTGAATATACCATAATTAATAGAAAATAATTTCAAATAAAACCTACTATATTATAATAATAAATTTCAACATAACTAAATTTACTATCTCCGTTAAAATATTACAATGTACAAAAACCTTATAAAATAAATACATATACAATTATATCGCAACAAAAATATTTTTCATAAACCTTTAAAATATTTTGAAAAGGTAATAATAATATAATTTTTACGAAATTCAACTTTTAAATAAAATATTTTCAAATACACGCGATGTTAATAAAATTCTTAAATTTAAGTTCGCAATTCACCATCGCACGATTTTGATACTCAAGAACTCTCTTGGAACCCTCCCTTATGTTTTCTCACTGTTTCAGAACTGAAATGACATTTTAAATTGTGACGTTGAGGCTTAAATCGAGTTCGACCCGACCCGGTTCGCGACCCGGTTCGCAACCCGGTTTCTGTCAGACAGTCCGCGGTAAAACAGTCATAACTTTTTACTCCGAGATCAGTTGGACGTGAGGTTTTGTGCGTAGGAAACTAGACTCGTAGACCTTCGATTTGGTATTTTGGGGGACTTCTAACTCTTCATATATTGAGAGAAAAGCTCCGAGACATTTTACCCAAAGTTCAGAAAATTTATTAAAGAACTTACGATAACTTTTGCCGATTTGCTTGACTTCAAAACTTATAATGCGACCAAACAAATGGGCCCGACACCGAAATACCGGTCCTGACGAGCCTTAAGTGACTTGGGTCCGCTACAACAAGCTCTAACAGTTCAAGAAAAACGTATACGTGGAAATAACCGGAAGGGTCATTACATCATCCACTACTAAAAAGGACTTTCGTCCTCGAAAGTCAAGGTCAAGGGGGGTACCTGAAGGCTAAAATAGCTGCAGATACTGATCCCGCATATCTCTCTCGGTCTCCCTGGTAGCCTCCTCGACTGGACGGTGCCTCCACTGAACCTTAACAACCGGGATCTCTCGAGACCTCAATCTCCTGACATCTCTGGCCAAAATAGCTGCCGGCTCCTCAACAACGGCTAAACCCTCATCCAACTGAACTGAATCCCACTGCAACACATGATACTCATCTGAGACATACCGACGCAACATCGAAACATGGAATACAGGATGTATAGCTGCAAACATCGGAGGCAAGGCTAGCTGATAGGCAACGCTACCAACCCTCTGAAGAATCTCAAACATTCCAATGTACCTGGGGCTAAGCTTGCCCCGCCTACCAAATCTCATCACGCCCTTCATGGGTGATACTCGGAGAAACACCAAGTCACCGACACTAAACTCCAAGGCATGAAGCCGACGATCAGCATAACTCTTCTGCCTGCTCTGAGCTGCCCGAAGTCTGTCTTGAATCACTCGGACTCGGTCTAAGGAATCTCGAAGCAAATCTGTGCTCTGTGGCCCAGAACTAAAACCATCAAACCAACCAATCGGCGATCTGCAACGCCTACCATACAAGGCCTCAAAAGGTGCCATGCCAATGCTCGAATGGAAGCTGTTATTATAAGCAAACTCTGCCAAGGTAACAAACTGATCCTATGAACCTCCAAAGTCAAGAACACAGGCCCGAAGCATGTCCTCCAGAATCTGAATGGTCCTCTCAGACTGGCCATCTGTCTGAGGGTGGAAAGCGGTACTAAGATGAACCTCTGTACCCAAATCTCGCTGAATAGACCTCCAGAACTGAGATGTGAACTGAGTGCCGCGGTCTGAAATAATAGAAGCTGGGACCCCATGCAATCGAACAATCTCACGAAGGTAGATCTGAGCTAACCTCTCTGCACCATAAGAAGTCTGAACCGGCAAGAAATGTGCTGACTTAGTCAGCCTATCAACAATCACCCATATGGAATCAAACCTTTGAGAAGTACGAGGTAAACTAATAACGAAGTCCATAGTAATCCCTTCCTACTTCCACTCAGGAATGGGAAGTCGCTGCATCAAACCACCAGGTCTCATATGCTCGAACTTAACCTGCTGACAGTTCAAGCACCGAGATACGAAATCTGCTATATCCCGCTTCATACCACTCCACCAGTAAAGTTGCCTCAAGTCTCTATACATCCTTACTGTGCCAGGGTGAATGGAGTATCTAGTACAATGTGCATCGTGAAGTATCAACTGAATCAAATCACTAATCCTCGGAACACAAAGGCGACTATCAAACCTCAGAACCCCATCTGAATCTAGAGTAGCCCGACTGGTCTCACCCTGAACAACCCGATCACAAAGGTCACATAACTGTTGATCCTCAAACTGACGGCTCTGAATCTGATCAATCAAAGTAGAACGAACCTCAACACTGGCGAGAACTCTGCTAGGATCCGACAAGTCAAGCCTAACCAAACGGTTAGCCAAGGACTGGATGTCCCAGGCCAACGGTCGCTCTGAAACTGAAAGAGAAGCTAGGCTACCCATACTTACTGCCTTCGGACTCAAGGCATCCGCTACCACGTTTGCCTTGCCCGGATGATACAGAATAGTGAAGTCATAGTCCTTCAGTAACTCGACCCATCTTCTCTGTCTCGAGTTCAACTCCCGCTGACTCGTGATATACTGAAGACTACGGTGATCGGTGAAGATCTCACAGTGAACTCCATATAGGTAATGCCTCCAGATCTTGAGTGCAAAAACTACCGCCGCCAACTCTAAGTCATGAGTGGGGTAATTGCGCTTGTGAACCTTCAGCTGCCTTGACGCATATGCTATTACTCGACCCTGCTGCATCAACACACAACCAAGACCAACCCCAGAAGCATCACAGTAGACGGAGAACTCTGACCCTCAACCGGCAAAGTCAAAACTGGAGCTGAAGTCAATAAGGCCTTAAGCCTCTGGAAGCTATCCTCACACTGATCCGACCACTGAAATGGGACATCTTTCCTAGTCAGCATAGTCAAGGGTGCTGCTATGGAAGAAAATCCCTCAACGAACCGTCTGTAGTAACCCGCTAACCCAATAAAGTTGCGAACCTCAGTAACAGTAGTAGGTCTAGGCCAATCAGGAAAAACGCCAAAAATCTTCCCGGTCAACCCTAATGCCCATCCTGTAGACACCACGTGGCCCTAAAGAGTTGCAACTGACTCACATCCAAACTCACACTGTTGAGAACTGGCATACCAGCCCCGATGATCTCTCAAAGTCTGAGTATAATCCTCAAGTTTGCTCATCGCTCAATCTCCACTAGGCCGAGTATATACCAAGATGTCAGTCTATAAAAACTACATCACAAATGGAGGTCCAAATACGGTCCAAGAACCCGTGCATCAAGTTCATAAAGGCTGGCGGGGGCATTAGTCAACCCAAAAGACATGACCAGAACTCATAATGGCCATAAACGGTCTGAAATGCTGCTTAAGGGATGTCTCCTCCTAATCCTCACTGAATGGTAGCCAGACCTCAAATCAATGCTTCGAAAACACGACTGAACCCTGAAGTGGTCAAACAAGTCATCTAAACCCTCGCATCGGAATACCTATTTCTTCACTTGTCCTACGCTATTCAGCTGCCGATAATCAATACACATGCGCATCGACCCACTCCTTGCTTTCTCCAACAGGAAGAGAACAGAGCACCCCAAGGTGACATCACTAAGTCTAAATAAACCCCTTAGCTAACAGATCCTGGAGCCTGCTCCTTAAAGCCCCTCAACTCAGCAGGAGCCATACGGTAAGGAGAAATAGAAAATGGGCCTGGTGCCCTGGCTCTAATCAATAGCGAAATCAATATCTCTCTCCGGTGGAAGGCCTGGCAGGTCGGTAGGAAACACATCGAGGAAGTCTCTAACCACAGGAACAGACTCAGGAGAAGTAAGGTCAGCACTAACATCTCGGACATATGCTAGATAAGCTAAACACCCACGGAAAATCAACTTCCTAGCTCGAAGACAAGAGATGATCCCAGATGGTGCATGGCTAACAGAACCCTGCCACACAACCGGGGATACACCGGGCACAACTATGGTAATGGTTTTGGCATAACAATCCAAAACCACACGGTGAGGGGATAACCAGTCCATGCCCAGTATCACATCAAAATCTAGCATATCAAGAATCATCAAATTCAACCTCCAAGTCCTCTGATCCACCTCAAACTGGATATGCATACAAGATCTCACTAATCTGATCTCCCACTACTAAAGAATTCCTACTCGGGATGCGAAATCAAGAAACAAGACAGATAATTCGGCTCACTAGCCAACCCCAAACAGCACAAAGTTAAGGGCAGATAACATATGAACAAGTGGATCCAGGATCAAATAAAGCCATAGCAGACTGATTGGCTCACAAGAAATCATAACGCTGTAACTCACAATCCACCCCCCCCGCATCTGAGGCCCTGCCTCTGGTCTCCTAGGGACCGCGTAAAAACTGACGACGAACCTCTCTCCTGCCCGATCCGCCATCCCTACCACCTGCTCTTGCCACGTGGAGCACACCTCTACTCTGACGACCACCCCTCTAGCCTGGACGGACGGATACTGCTGTTAAAGCCTCGGCCAACTGAACTGTACCCTGCTGAGGGCAATCTCTAGCAAAATGACCCATCGCACCACAAGTAAAACAAGCCCCTGACGGCCTACTCAGTCGAGATGAACCAACAGATCCCATATGACCACCACGACCTGATGCCCCAGAAACTGTACCCCTCAAAGACTGGCCGCTATAGCCCTGATGGCTGCTCTGACCCTGCTCGAACTAGGTACTACCAAAAGTCAGAAGGGAAGCCCGAACCGGTCGGCTGGACTGACCCTGGTACTGCTGTGGCTGATAACTCCGGCTCCACTGGCCAGGACCTCTACCACCATATCTGGAACCACTATAGACACCCTGATGTCGAGGCCTCTTATCTCTGGACCCCTTATCATGTTGCTGTAAGTCCTCTATAGTGCGGGCATAGTCTACGATAGCCTGAAATGACCGACCAGTGGCGACCAATATCTCAGCTGGCTGCCTGATCTCTGGCCTCAAACCCCATACAAATCTGCGAATCCTATCTTCCTCGGTAGGAATGATCATAGCTCCGAACGGTGCTAGCTGATGAAAATGGGTCTCATACTCTGAGACAGTCGTACATCCCTGCATAAGGTGAGTAAACTGCTCCCTGCGACGCTCACGATCACTCTGAGGTAGGAACTTGGCCATAAAGGCCTCCTAAAACTCAGACCAGGTCAAAAGAGGTGACGACAGTGGTCTACAAGCAACCTGGGCCCTCCACCATAACTTTGCTGGGCCCTCCAACTGATAGGTAGTATAACCAACCCCGTGAGTCTCCAACAAACCCAAATGATGCAACATATCCTCACAGGTAGTAATAAAGTCATGTGGATCCTGTCCAGAAGTTCCAGCAAACCTCGGAGGTGCTAACCTCAAAAACCTACCCAACGCCTTATGTTCTGACTCTGTCATAGCTGGGCGAGGAGCAAGAGGCTGTGCAACCGATGGAACCGGAATGACCTCCGCACGGGGAGCCATAGTAGCAGGCTGCGCTCCTGAGCTCTGTGCACCCAGGGCTGCCCCTTGAGCGGGTGTCTGCGCCACTTCAGAAGGCCGCTCTCCACTCATACCCAAAAGCTGTAATAGTAACCCCCGAATATCTGGAGACTGAGCTGCGGCTGAAGCTGGCATAGAAGTAGGCACTGGAGCTGGTACTGGAGCTGGCGCTGGAGCTGGTGCTGGAGCTGGAGGCTCATCTCCGCGTGATGCCGATGATCTCGTACGAACCATCTACGGAAGAATGAAGTAGAACAAATGAGATTTCCAGAAACTTCAAGGGTTCCACGCACGACACAGAAGCAATGAGAGAGTCAAATTTCCTAAAATGTCACTGTAGCCTCCCAAAGATTGAGTACGGACGTCTCCGCCCCGATCCGCAGGACTCTACTAGACATTGGCTCCTATACCGATGACACCGGTGAACCTAAAGCTTTGATACCAAGTTGTCACATCCCAATTTCTCGGTCATGATGGCACCTACAACCTCCGGTAGATGAACCAATACCGTTAGCCCAGAACAGTTAGTAATGGGCTACTATCTAACAAATAAGGGAACAAGACGAAGAGAACAGATTAAAGGACTATAAATATATATACATATGCGGAAACTAAACCAAACCCCAAGACCTGGTATCATAGTATAGAGCCAAAACTACATACATGGAGTGCAAACGATCCAAAACAATATATACAGATGTCTCTGAATGGTAATAGAGTACATAAAGCAAAAGATAAACTAAAGGTAAGCTCCGATCGCCAAGAGCTCACCCTCAGTCTGAAGTAGTCCCCAACAGATCTCCAAGCATGAATCACAGCGATCTAACGCGATGGCGCCCCGCTAGGATCTGCACCCAAAGATGCAGGGGGTAGGGGTGAGCACCAAATGCGAAGCATAAGGTACCCAGTAGGTATCATAGGCCGACTGGGCACATATAAGATAAAAGCGTAGTAACAGACAGAATAGCAAGCAGTCACAGAAATCAACGAAAGGTACACAGGAACTAGCCCAGAGGGAAATCAACAAAACCACATGTGAGGCTAGTAAGCAGAATATACACACCATAGGCACAAGTGAAAGTAAGAAATAACGCACCTGGGGTCCTTGCAATAACAGTGTATACATAATAAGTTTATGAAATTGACGGTATACCGGTAACCTCAAGTGTAAGAAGAAGAGAGAAAGAGTAATGATAGGCATGCTTAGAGACATGAATCAAGCCCAATTTCATAATTAACCGTAACAGGGAATAATTCTGTAAGTAAATAGCAAGAGTCTACCTACAGTCCCCCGGCCGCCCATACAACCGAGGAACACAAACAAGTGAAAAAAAAACCCTCCGGCATCCCATACTACCGGAGCGTATAATCAACAAACAACAAACAAGGGTGGAACCTCAAACAATGAATGATATGATGCATGAAGATCTCAAGTGAAATGGTATCTCTGTATGTACCTCCTCTGGTGCCGATCCGGCCCAGCAGGTAGGTTCAATGGAAGGACACTGCCCGTATACCTCTACTCCCCCATATACCCCTCCTCCGGCACACGCAGCCCGAAGCCCCTGGCCCGGATGACAAGGTCCATGGAGGTCCCAGACCCCATACTAAAACTCAGTATCAAAACATGTCGTCCGGAAACAAGTTCGATATCAAGATAGAGACCCAGTCTCGAATATGCATGCCCAGACCCTGTCCAGGACTAAAGTAGTAGGAAAATGTCTCAACAACCCCTCCAAGGGTGCCCAGGCATAACCAGGTCTAAACAGTAAAAAGTTATCTCAGGTGCTCGGTCCGACCGAGGCTAAAATCATCTCAAGTAGCAAGAAAACTCAACTAGCACCCCGGCCCTGCCGAGTCTAGCGTGAATCGTAAAACTGTTGATTTAAAACATAATTTTACTTTCTTTTACCCAGGAAATTCACAAGTTAAATTGAACCATTTCCATCAAAAACAGGCCTCCGGGGCCATGCAAGGTTTAGAAAATAGTGCCAGTAGGCCCGAAGCCAAAACCGTAGTAAAACATGGATAAAACCTCTTTTTATGCATGGAAATGGTATGATCACACACAATAGCTGCCCAGAAGCTCACAATTAACCTATCGACCCTGCACAGGCCCACAGCTACTCGGCAAGCATAACCAGCCTAGAAGGATAATTCTATGCCCGGGACTCGCGGACATTCCCAAAATCCCACCTTCTATGTTCCAGAGTCAGCAAGGCCTCACAGGACCACAAGGGTAAATAAAATATATCGGCAAATACTACAAGCAATGGAGAAACAAAAGAAGGCGGACATGAATAAAGCGGTCGAGGTCTGTGGTACCAACCTAATAAACCAACCCAAGGATGCCCATTAATACAATTTTATTCTATATATGCGGAGTCTAGGGAAAATAAACCGTAACCTACCTATCGTCTGATGACAAGCTTGAACCTCTCCAAAAAGAAGCTCCGAAACGAAATCAAACTTGAACTCGGGCTTGAATAACTTGACGTGGATAATTGATTTTCTTCCGAAGATCAAAATATAGCTCCACAATAACTCTTCTTTAACATATGCGTACATATATTTATATGAAGCATGTTAACAGTACAAAGAAACCTTATGAAGGAATATCAAAATGTGATTTAGAAGCTAATTAAGATAAATACAAAGCAACTTATTTTCTTTCTAATGCTTAAGTTAATTATATAGTAACTATACTAACAGATAACTACACCACATATGTAATACTCACCATTAGTAGTCATTTGCCACAGCTCCACGTGTAAGTGGGGTGTCACACCAAAGTATTTTTTCCCGTTATATATATACTCGGGTATTGCATAAATTTATGGTAAAATATATATAACTTTTGAATATACCATAATTAATAGAAAATAATTTCAAATAAAACCTACTATATTATAATAATAAATTTCAACATAACTAAATTTACTATCTCCGTTAAAATATTACAATGTACAAAAACCTTATAAAA
Source organism: Jaltomata sinuosa (assembly GCA_003996215.1). NCBI lineage: Eukaryota > Viridiplantae > Streptophyta > Magnoliopsida > Solanales > Solanaceae > Jaltomata > Jaltomata sinuosa. The sequence goes on along the minus strand of QJPP01002478.1, from coordinate 117,003 downwards.
TAAATACATATACAATTATATCGCAACAAAAATATCTTTCATAAACCTTTAAAATATTTTGAAAAGGTAATAATAATATAATTTTTACCAAATTCAACTTTTAAATAAAATATTTTCAAATACACGCGATGTTAATAAAATTCTTAAATTTAAGTTCGCAATTCACCATCGCACGATTTTGATACTCAAGAACTCCCTTGGAACTCTCCCTTATGTTTTCTCACTGTTTCAGAACTGAAATGGCATTTTAAATCGTGACGTTGAGGCTTAAATCGAGTTCGACCCGACCCGGTTCGCGACCCGGTTCGCAACCCGGTTTCTGCTAGACAGTCCGCGGTAAAACAGTCATAACTTTTTACTCCGAGACCAGTTGGACGTGAGGTTTTGTGCATAGGAAACTAGACTCGTAGACCTTCAATTTGGTATTTCGGGGGACTTCTAACTCTTTATATATTGAGAGAAAAGCTCCGAGACATTTTACCCAAAGTTCAGAAAATTTATTAAAGAACTTACGATAACTTTTGCCGATTTGCTTGACTTCAAAACTTATAATGCGACCAAACAAATGGGCCCGACACCAAAATACCGGTCCTGACGAGCCTTAAGTGACTTGGGTCCGCTACAACAAGCTCTAACAGTTCAAGGAAAACGTATACGTGGAAATAACCGGAAGGGTCATTACAAGAGGTTTCATCTTACATGATTAAATCCCAGCAAATAATGTAGTCATCATGTTTGTGGTACTTTTTAAGCATTGAAACATGGAACACGGGATGAACTCCTGACAAACTCGAAGGCAAAGCCAATTATAGGCCATCGACCCCAATTCTGAAGAATCTCAAATGGTTAAATGTATCTCGAACTTAGCATACCATGCTTATCTAATCTCATAACACCCTTTATAGGTGAAACTTTGAGCAAAACTTGATCACTTTTCATGAAATGCATATCTCTCCCTTTTTTGTCCGCATACTCTTTTTGTCGGCTTTGAGCCGCTAGGAGCTTCTCTTAGATGAACTTTACCCTCTCTATAGAGTCTCTCAAAAGATCGATATCCCATGATCTTACCTCAAATATATCAAACTAACCAATGTGATATCTACACCTCCTCCCATAGAATACTTCAAATGAAGCCATATCTATGCTCGAGTGATAGCTATTGTTATATGCAAATTCTGCCAAAAATAGATATTGGTTCAAATGACCTCCAAAATCTATCACACATGCCCAAAGCATGTCCTCCAGTACTTGGATCGTCCACTCAAACTGTCTATCGGTTTGAGGGTGAAAAGTTGTACTAAGGTCCAAGCTTGTACCCAACTCTTTGTGCAACTTCTGCCAGAAAGTAGAAGTAAAATGGGTACCCCTATTCCAAATAATAGAGATAGGCACCCCATGCAATCGAACCACCTCCTTGACATAAATCTTGGCTAGCTTTGCCATATTATAAGTCATCTAAACTGGAATAAAGTGCACAGACTTTGTCAGCCTACCCACAATAACCAAAATCAAATCATACTTTCCTAAAGTTTTGGGGAGGCCAACCAAAAAATCCTTGGCTATCATTTCCCGCTTCTATTTAGGAATAGGCATTCTCTGTAGAGTACCACCAGGCTTTTGGAGCTCATACTTCACTTACTGATAGTTCTGATATTTAGCCATAAAATTGACTATGTCTTTTCATTCAACTCTCCAGTAGTGTTGCTTCAAATTGCAATACATTTTGGTCACACTAGGATGTATAAAATACTTAGAATAGTGAGCCTCTGCTAAAATAGTAGGAACCAAATGATTAACACAGGGAACACAAACTCACCCCTTAATTTGGAGAACACCTCCATCATTAATCATGGTCTCCTTGGCATCTGTCATGCCTCGAGGCTACCCCTAGACACAATACAAGACTCGGGACCACAAGTGTCCCAAGTTAACCCTTGGTCATAGCATACTCAGTCAAATACAAGAACAATAGCAGAAGCATACTAAAAGGAAATAGGCAACCATAACTAATAGGAACAAGGTATAATAAATACCAAATCCAAACACAGAGTACAAGACTAGCTATGTCTGAAGCCTCTAAACTATCATAAAGAGTTGATGGGACAAGACCCCAACTAACTCGGAAATCTGAAAGGAAGACAACAAAGTAACTAGACTAATACTAGTTCTCGAAGGATGAGGACTCACCAACAAGAGCTGGATACCCATCGTCGTCTAGCCACGAGCCTGAGGGAGAGAACCTGAATCTGCATCATCAAGAGAATGCAGCGCAAGATATGCGTCAATACTATAGGATATACTAAATATGTGAGATATGCTTAATGAAGTAAACATGCTAATTTACTTTAAAACTGAAGTCATACTATAGTAGTAAAAGATAAAATGCAATATCATAAGCAAGATATATTTGAAAACTATGAGTAGTAATAGAAATACTAAAATCTGAAAGCAAGGAGTCAATGCATTTAAATAAACTAAAACTATTTCTGTGGAAGGTTCTCTAACCGACATAGACCATGTGAGCTACATGGAATTCGATGTATCCGCCCCATCGAGAGGACCCAATATACCTTGCCAGGGTATAAAGGCATAACTGTGGCGTGATCACTAATTCTAATGCCCAACAGAGGGGACTTATAAACCTATGGGGGCACGTAGTTTTAGGACTAAGGGTACTCTCACCCCATTCAACTCGGTGCTAAATACTACTCCCAAAACATACATATAGCTCATATATACTTGTGACATATCTAATGTAAAATCTTGTTTGAAAAGCATAAGGGCATATCTAATACCATGCAATTCACATAGCTTAGGTAGACATATCTAGATGCCAAACCTTTTATAAAACAAAGAGACATATCTAATGTCATGTTATTCATACTTTAAAAATCCTTAAAACTTAGCATAGCCATAATTCAAAACATACTTTTCTTTCTAAAATCATAACTTGAAGAATTAGGCATGCACTTTCATAAATACACAAGGCCATGTTATCTATACATGCCAATTTTCACTTGAGATCATGCTAATTGATGGAATCATGCTAGAAATCATCTTTAATGCATGGGATTTTGAAATCAATTAAGGAACCTCAAACAAATCACAGATAAGTAATGAGAAACCATGAATTGATGATTTAAAACTGAACCCATAAGTTTTCTCCAAATTGGGTAAGAATCCTAATTTCATAAATTGATAATTCAAAGTAAAACTTGGAAGCTTTGGGCATAAGGGTGAAAGGAATCCCTTATTGAATACCCACATACCTTATTGAAGCTATCTTGATCCAAGGTGGAAACGAAATGGAGACTTGAACTTGGAGCTTGAAGGAATTCTTTTCCTCTTTAGGTAGATGAATGGGGAATAAAGAATGACGTAGGCTAATAAGATTAGAAACCCTACTAAAAATGGTTAAAACAATCTCACTTAGGAGTTAAAAGGATGAGTAATTACAAAAATACCCCTAGGATTTAATTAGGAAAAAGTTGTAAAAAGTTAGGTTTCAGGGATCACAAGTGCATTCCACGAGGCATAGAATGAACCACGACTCGTGGTTTCCACTCGTGGTTCCTGGCCCAAAGTTTATGCTGCAGAATAGGTTCTACGATTCAATCAAGACGGACCACAGTTCAAACTACAGTTTGTAGACCAATTCGTGATTCTCAGGGAATTTGTCATCCCTCTGATCTAGTTCCACGGGTGGACATGACTGTAACACCCTAGAAATCCTAAGCCTAGAACTAGCCCAGAAAACATAAAATTTTGAACTGTCCAAGCCAGATCAGGAACCATGGACCAGTTCCACGGGTCATGGAATAGTCCACGGATCGTGGTTCCCATCCGTGGAATTAGTCCTGCAGACCTGTCCCTCAAAACCCAAACCATGGATCGTGAATAGGACCACGGGTCATGGAATGGCCTCGTGGAACTTAGTCAGAGGCCAGCAAGTTGGGGTCAGTTTCACGAGTTGGAACTATGGACTGTGGAATAGTCCACGAGTCATGGATTCTACCCGTGGAACTTAGACCTGAGGGTAATCAAATCCCTCAGGAACCACGAGCAGGTTCCATGAGCCGTGGATGGTTCCATGAGCCGTGAACCTGGCTCGTGGTTATCATACCCGCAGTTAGGGATAAAATCCCAGGAACTACGACAGGGTTCCATGAGTCATGAAAGCTTCCATGAACTGTGGAAACTTGTCCGTAGAACCCAGTCCTGAATTTTCCTGCAGTTTTTAAATTAGTTTCTCAGGGGTATTTTAGACCTTTCCTTTCTATCTTAGCTCTAACTATAAATAGTCTTAGGCTTATTTTATTAAGTCTAATCCTCCAAAACAAAGTCAGATTTCTCCCAATTCAATCTCAAGTCAGAAAAGAGCGTTTTTCTCTAAATTTTCAGACCTAGGGCTTTCTTCTCCAAGCTTCAACTTTAGATTTTCTTGAAGAATCTCCTTCTAGCAGGTATGTGGATATTCAGTAAGGGTTTAGTCCACCCTTATGCCCAAAAATCTCAGGCTTTTACAGTAATTTTCATGGTTTTGAAACTATGATTCTTACCCATTTTAGTAGATTGCTATAGAAATCCATCTTCTTAATTTATACGTGATTTTCATCCTGTTTTAATGATATATATTGCTTATATTAAACTGCATGGATTTTAACAAGGTTTTGAGTAATCATGAAAATTACCCTAAATTGTAGGATTTCTAAAGTGTTAGCTTTCTTCAAAATTCAACCTAGATTATCAGTATGAGCTTTAAAAGAAATCATAATTTAGCTAGTTTTCAGTTTACTACAGTATTTCATAATTTAGTGATTTCAGACCATTTTAATTCTGTCTCAGAAAATTCAGGACTTCAGTTGTAATGAGCGATTAGTCTTCAGTTTGAGAGTAGTGTTTAGCATCGAGTTGGACTAGGATTCAACATATTCTAAAAGTCCTAGAACTACGTACCACCATAGGTTATTTAACCCCCCAGTTGTGCCTTAGAAATAGTGATCACATCAGCCATGCCTTTATACCCTGGCAAGGTATATTAGGTCCTCTTGATGGGGAATAGACATTGGACTCCATGTTTAGCTCATGTGGTTTATGTCATTTAATAGACTCTCCCACAGTGTTAGTTTCAGTAATGTGCATTAGGCCCTCAGTTATGTTTACTTTCAGCTTTCAGTATGTTTTTAGATTACTCTTGTATTTCAGTTGTTTATGCATGGTTATATTTTGGGCCTATGTACTACAATTTAGTTTAGTTTTACATATTTTTAGTATTTTAGCATATTTATAATTCAGCCAGCCTTGCATATCCCTCATGCTCAGTACATTCAAAGTACTGACGCATACTCTATGTGCTGCATTCTATTATGATGCAGGTTCATGTTCTCAGTTTCAGTCGCGTGATTAGTTCATACTGGTGTCACCTCAACAACAGTCAGTGGTGAGTCCTCATCATCCGATGACATATCTTTTACATGCCTTTTGAGTTAGACAGTTGCCCTTATTTTCAGTATTTGGAGTTAGCTTGGGGCATATCCCAGCAGCTCATTAGTATTAGAGGCTTTCAGATATAGAGTCAGACTTCAGCTTATGTAGTTCAGTTGATTCTCAGACAGACTATCATTACAGATATTTTTAGATTCATTATTCCTTTCAGTTATGAGTTATTCAATATTCTTCCGTTTGCTTATAATTCTATTTAGTATGCTTGTGATATGCTCGTTTCAGGGTTAGCTTGGGGTCACTTGTGATCATAAGTCTCGTGTTACGTCTAGGGGCTAGTCTTGGGGCATGACAAACTTGGTATTAGAGCATCAGTATCAAAAGTCCTAGGGTGTCTGAAAGCCACAATAAGTAAAGTCTCTTTCATGAGTGTGAAGCGCGCCACACTTATGAGGGAGAGGCTACGAGGTGTTTTAAGAAAAACTTCACTTCTTTCATTATATTTATCGTGCGATGAAGTTTTGTTCAGTTTCTCCTCTCTAATCCATTCATTATGCATTTAAGATTATGCCTTCTTATAGAGCTAACACCCACTATGCTAACGCTTATCCTCGAGCCCCGAATCATGAGGTTATGAAGGTGGAGTTCCATAATGTGATCCAGTTGTTGGCTCAGACTGTAGCCAATCAAGATAATCAGCCGACCCCAGTTTCTGCCAACCTAAATAGTGGATCAACTGCAGCCCATGTCTGAGATTTTAGTCACATGAATCTGCCAAAGTTTCTAGGGTCAAGGGTTGGTGAAGACCCATAGAATTTCATTGACGAGATCAAGAAGATTCTTGAGGTAATGCAAGTGACTGGTATTGATAGCATTGAGTTAGCATCCTATCAACTCAAGGATGTGGCTCACATTTGGTTCATTCAGTGGAAAGGCAACAGGGGTGTAAATATCGCTCCTGCAATATGGGATTGTATTACTGGAGCTTTTCTGGACAGGTTCTTCCCGAGAGAGTTGAGAGAGGATAAGGCCCAAGAGTTTATGAATTTGAGACAGGGATCGATGTCGGTCCAGGAATATAGGTTGAAGTTCATTCAGCTTTCCAGGTATGCCCCGTCCATGGTGGTATATCCGAGGGCACAGATGGGTAAAATTTTGTATGGGGTATCTGACTTGGTGAAAACAGAGTGCAGGAATGCTATGTTATTAGGGGATATAGATATCTCTAGATTGATGACCCATTCTCAGCAGGTTGAGGAAGATAAGCTTAAGGAGATGGCAAAGGATAGTAAGAAGGCTAGGATAGGAAACTATGAATATTCTCAGCAGAGGTCGGGCTGTGGAAATCACTCACAGTTTCAGCAAAGCTCTTCAGCCCCAGCGCCTTCATCAGCTAGTGCTATGTCTCCCAGGCCTCGACAGGATCAGAAAAAGTGAGCACCAAGTTGTAAGTTTCAGGGCAACATTTCATGTTATCGCACTTTTCCAGCCTGCCCCAAGTGTGGTAAAAATCATCCAGGTGAGTGTCTTGCTGGCAGAGAGGATGTTTTTGGTGTGGTCAGCTCATCCATGGGTTGAAGGAGTGACCTTTTGCCAGGCAATGATAGGGAGGTAACAAAGCTCAATCTACCACTTCAGCATCTCCAACAGGTCGCACAAATCAGCAAAGTACTACTTCTGGCAGAGGTGGCGGTCAGCGTCAGAACCGTCTCTATACCATGTCTTCACACTAGGATCAGGATAGTTCACCAGATGTAGTCACTGGTATGTTATCAATCTTCTCTCTTGATGTTTATGACTTGTTAGTTCTAGGGGCTTCCCTATCTTTTGTGACCCTGTATGTTGCATGTAAATTCGGAGTTAGTCCAGAAATCCGTCTAGAACCCATCCCAGTCTCTACTCCAGTTGGTGAATCAGTCCTAGCTAACAGGGTATACAAAAATTGTCTAGTCTTAATAGAGTTAGATATGACCAACTTTGTTGTCATTCTTAGCATGACTTGGCTACATGCCTGTTATGCCTCAGTCAACTGCAGAACCAGAGTTGTGAAATTCCAGTTTCCAAATGAGCCCATCTTAGAGTGGCAGGGTAGTCCATCTTCATCAAAAGTTTGCTTCATATCCTACCTTAAAGCTAGGAAGATGATCTCAAAGGGTTACATCTACCATATAGTCCAGGTTAAGGATTTTGAGCCCGAAACCCCGCCTTTCCAGTCAGTTCCAGTAGTTAATGAGTTTCCAGAGGTGTTTCCTGAAGATCTGCCTGGAGTCCCTCCTGAGCGAGAGATCGACTTTGGGATAGACCTTCTTCCAGATACACATCCCATATCTACTCCTTCTTACAGAATGGCTCCAACTGAGCTTAAGGAGTTGAAAGAATAGCTCAACGACCTCCTAGATAAGGGCTTCATTAGACCCAATATCTCTCCATGGGATTCTCCAGTTCTCTTCATGCATAGGAAAAACGGTTCTCTCAGGATGTGTATAGACTACCTTCAGTTGAACAAGGTCAAAATCAACATAGGTATCCCATCCCCAGGATTGATAACTTGTTCAACTAGCTTCAAGGTGCCAGCTGCTTCTCTACGATTAACCTCAGCGGTTATCATCAGCTCAGAGTTAGAGTGTGACATTCTGAAGATAACCTTCAGAACTTGGTATGGTCACTACGAATTCATGGTTATGTCTTTTGGACTAACGAATGCTCCTGCAGTTTTTATGGACTTGATGAACAGGGTGTTCAAGCAGTGTTTGGACATGTTCGTTATTGTCTTCATAGATGATATTCTAGTCTACTCGCGGAGTGAGAAGGAGCATGCTAATCATTTGAGAGTGGTTCTGCAAACTCTCAAGGATCGATAGTTATTTACCAAATTCAGTAAGTGTGAGTTTTGGTTGCAGTCAGTTGCCTTTCTGGGTCATGTAGTGTCTAAAGAGGGTATTCAAGTCAATTCTCAAAAGATAGAGGAAGTAAAGAATTGGCCTAGACCCACCTCTCCGACAGATATTAGGAGCTTTTTGGGTTTGGCTGGTTACTACAAGAGATTTGTTGAGGGGTTTTCATCCATAGATTCTCCATTGACTAGGCTGACTCAGAAGAAGGTCAAGTTCCGGTGGTCAGATGAGTGTGAGAAAAACTTCCAAGAGTTGAAAACTAGGTTGACCACAACCCCAGTTTTGACTTTGCCAGAGGGTTCAGATGGTTTTGTAATATACTGTGATGCGTCCAAAGTCGTCCTCAGTTGTGTTCTGATGCAGCATGTTAAAGTCATTGCATATGCCTCCAGACAGCTTAAGACTCATGAGAAGAACTATCCGACTCATGATCTCGAGTTAGCAGCAGTAGTCTACACCAACAACTTGCATTACCCTAAAGATCTTCTTTACATTATCCAAGAAATTTTGTGAATCTTCACTAACTTTCGAACCCCAGAACTCAGGTGGGTTCATGCGAATGAAGTCTCGGACTCGGGACACAACTCCACCTTGAGGGTAGACGGGGATAGGAGCCTGCTAATTGGCCTGAGCAGCCATAGTCTGAGCTAGCATATGAATAGCATTTCTGAACTCTACATTTGTGACCTCGGGGTCTGGAGTCTGAGGATTAGTATTTTGGGCATTGGCCCGGCGAGGCATAGCACGATGAAGAGGCATAATCTGAAATGCATAAAGAGTGGATTAGAGGGGTAAGAGAGTTAAACTCTATCACACGATATTGATCAAGAAAGAAGTGAAGTTTTTTTTCCTAAGACACCTTATAGCTTCTCTCTCATAAGTGTGGCACGCTTCACATCCATGAAAGAGACTCTACTCGATGTGGCTTTTAGACACCCTATGACTCTTAAACTTGAGGCTTTGATACCAAGTTTGTCATGCCCCGAGGCTATCCCCTAGACGTAACACGGGACCCGGGACCACAAGTGCCCCAAGTTAACCCTTGGTCATAACATACTCAGTCAAATACAAGAACAACAGCGGAAGCATACTAAAAGGAAATAGGCAGCCATAACTAATAGGAACAAGGTCTAATAAATACCAAATCCAAACATGGAGTACAAGACTAATACTAGTAACTAGACTAATACTAGTCCTCGAAGGATGAAAACTCACCAACAAGAGCTGGATACCCGGCGTCGTCTAGCCACGGGCCTGAGGGAGAGAACCTGAATCTGCATCATCAAGAGGATGCAGTGCAAGATATGCGTCAGTACTATAGGTTGTACTGAATATGTGAGATATGCGTAATGAAGTAAACATGCTAATGTACTTTAAAACTGAAGTCATACTATAGTAGTAAAAGCTGAAATGCAAAGGACTCAATGCAATAGCATAAGCAAGATATACTTGAAAACTATGAGTAATAATAGAACTACTGAAATCTGAAAGCAAGGAGTCAATGCATTTAAATAAGCTGAAATTGTTTCTATGGGAGGTTCTCTAACCGACATAGACCATGTGAGCTACATGGAATCTGATGTATCTGCCCCATCAAGAGGACCCAATATACCTTGCCAGGGTATAAAGGCATAACTGTGGTGTGATCACTAATTCTAATGCCCAATAGAGGGGAGTTATGAACCAATGGGGGCACGTAGTTCTGGGACTAAGGGTACTCTCACCCCGTCCAACTCGGTACTAAATACTACTCCTAAAACATACATGTAGCTCATATATACTTGTGACATATCTAATGCCAAATCTTATTTGAAAAGCATAAGGGCATATCTAATACCATGCAATTCAGATAGCTTAGGTAGACATATCTAGATGTCAAACCTTTCATAAAACAAAGAGACATATCTAATTTCATGTTATTCATACTTCAAAAATCCTTAAAAGTTAGCATAGCCATAATTCAAAACATACTTTTCTTTCTAAAATCATAACTTGAAGAATTAGGCATGCACTTTCATAAATACATAAGGCCATGTTATCTAAACATGCTAATTTTCACTTGAGATCATGCTAATTGATGGAATCATGCTAGAAATCATCTTTAATGCATGGGATTTTGAAATTAATTAAGGAACCTCAAATAAATCATAGATAAGTAATGAGAAACCATGAATTGATGATTTAAAACTGAACCCATAAGTTTTTCCCAAATTGGGTAAGAACCCTAATTTCATAAATTGATAATTCAAAGTAAAACTTGGAAGCTTTGGGCATAAGGGTGAAAGGAATCGCTTATTGAATACCCACATACCTTATTGAAGCTAGCTTGATCCAAGGTGAAAAAGAAATGGAGACTTGAACTTGGAGCTTGAAGGAATTCTTTTCCTCTTTAGGTAGATGAATAGGGAATAAAGAAGGACTTAGGCTAATAAGAGTAGAAACTCTACTAAAAGTGGTCAAAACGACCTCACTTAGCAGTTAAAAGGGTGAGTAATTACAAAAATACCCCTAGGATTTAATTAGGAAAAAGCTGTAAAAAGTTGGGTTTCAGGGATCACGGGTGCGTTCCATGAGTCATAAAATGAACCACGACTCGTGGTTTCCACTCGTGGTTCCTGGCCCAAAGTTCATGCTGCAGAAGAGGTTCTACGATTCAACAGGATGGACCGTAGTTCAAACTACAGTCCTGTCACAACCCAAAATCACAAGTCGTGATGGCACCTATATTCCCAATCGATAGGTAAGCCAACCCAATAACTCTTACGAATACAATTAAATAACTGAATGACAAAGTAGATAGATGGACTAAATATGAAGTCCTTCAAAATAAAGTGCGGAAAAAAGAAATTACCACCCAAGATTTGGTGTCATAAGTACAAGAGCTTTTACGATACGATACAAGTCTTAAAACTAAAATGACAAGTCTAAATGCAATACCATGTCTAATCACTAAACGACATAATAAATAAAAGATAGATGAAGGTGGGGGCTGCGGAAGAGCCAAGCAGCTCACCACAACTCCAAGATAATCCAAGATCGGACTCAGGAAGCTCCACGAGATGCTCTAGTATTCGAGACTGAATCTGCACCACAAAAGAGTGCAGCAAGCGTAGTATGAGTACAATACCATGTGTACCCAGTATGTATCATAGACCGACAATGAAAAAGTAGTGACAGACTCATGTAAGAAATCATTCTCAAATTTATAAATTTACACTATAACCAACTGTCAAATGTTCACTAAAACAGGGATAATCAATTGCCACAAAGTATTCAAACATTAAGCAGATAATCAAGTAAGTATGGAGGATATGATGTGATGCATTGCAATGTAATGAGATGATATGCCTCAATATCCGGTAATCTATCAATCGTATATACACGATACTCCTCGGCAATACATCAAGAGTTCGTGACCCATGGGAGACTCGCGAGGTCCATATACCAGCATGGACGGTCTCTACGTGCTATCACAAATTAATCAATCCCCAGCACAGACGATCTCCACGTGCCCAACTCATAATCATAGAATAATCATAGCACGGATGATCTCCACGTGCTCGACCTTTACTCACACTCAGACACAATGAAAATGCATGTGCATGATATAATATCAATGGAATATGGGATGATGATGCATCTCATTTGATCAAATAACTGATGGGAAATACAATCACCTCGACTATCACAAATATACGAATTTAGTAGAGACCCATAAACAAACAAGGAGATCAACCAAGTCAACAATGCATCAGCTAATGCCCATATATTATATAGTAATAAACTTTCCCTTTCATAACACTGGTACTCCTACCAATACCCATCATGCCATAGGTACGAGACCCCCATCTTTCTCCCTTATCCATTCTCTATTTTTAATTTTTAATCTTTTATTAAACAAACATCCTTCAACGAAGTCTAGAAAATCTTAACATACCTCGAATGCCGAATAACACATCACGAATCCTCAGGACTTCGCCTTTCCCTTTTGTAAAGCTTCAGAACGTTCCCAATCTACCAAATATACCTTATTCGTAAGTAACCGAGTCCCAACTTATAACTAAGTTTTCAACCTTGATTTCAATTAATAGGTCAAACCTCGTATTTCTAAATTTTGAGTCTAGGGCTAAGTCTCAATTTGTTTTCCTCGAAAGATCAAAATCTAATGGTATTTATATAACGTAATACACCTAATATTCAATTACGTGTATGAATATATCAAAACTTGAACCATAATTTGGTAGGTAAAAAAAAAAATCAAAGCGAAGCCAAGTGACTCAATCTGTAATTACTTAATCACGGAGAAGAAACCCAGGTAAAATAATGCAGAATCTCAACCAAAACCTTAAACCTTAGGCCATTAATCCATTCTATATATCATTCCTCAATGATTGACCCATCATCACTTTATAATTAGTCCTAATCATTAGTCCATCATTGACAATTATTATACCTCAATTGGATCCAATTCATGGCATTAAATTCCACATTACAACAAGTTACCTAGAGTTGGCAAAACAGTAAGCTCTAACCAAATAACAACATAATCCTCTGTCTCCCAACACATTAACAGAACACTTATTGTTTCCCAAATCATTAATTTCTTATACATTGCCATCATTATTATTAGTCAAACAACAACAACAGAGATTCTATTGAGAAAAACAGGCAACTTTGGCAATACCTGAAGCAGTTGCTCGTTTCTCTTCGTCAAGCCGGACGTGGTTTCTCCCTTGTCAGTTCTCTTCTATTTTTTTGATAAGTTACGATGGAAAGGTTTACCCTTTTTGACTTAAACTTATTATTTTTTTAACACATGGGCCAAGTTGTATTAAATGGAAGTGGACTTGGCCCGTTAACCACTAATTAAATTAATAACCCAAATGATCATAATTAAGCGGATAGTTCAAAATTTCCATTTATAACTTATGAGAAGAGTCATTTAGGGAAGAGGAGTTCTAATGCTCAAAATGACCTAACGGGTCATTACATCATCTATTACTTAAATAAAAGTTTGTCCTCGAACGGTAAAAAATAGAAAGTACCTGAATGCTTAAAAAGCTGGGGATATCTGATTCGCATGTCCGACTCGGTCTCCCAAGTAGCTTCCTCAATCGGACGATGCTTCCATTGAACCTTTACATAAGCAAATTCCTTCGACCTCAGCTTCCGAATTTTCCTATCCAAGATGGTTACTGGCTCCTCCTCAAAAGTCAGATTTTGATCAAGTAACACCGAGTCCCACTAAATCACATGAGAACCATCATGGTTGTACTTCTTCAGCATAGAAATATGGAACACAGGGTGAACACCCGACAAACCAGGTGGCAAAGCTAACTCATAAGCCACCTCACTGATACGCTGAACAATCTCAAAAGGACCAATATACCTCGGGCTCAACTTTCCCTTCTTCCCAAATCTCATCACACCTTTCATAGGTGAAACCTTTAACAGAACCCGCTCACCAACCATAAACTCCAAATCATGAACCTTTCGATCTGCATAACTCTTCTGCCTACTCTGAGCCGTGAGAAGCCTATCCTTAATCAACTTGACCTTGTCCAAGGACTCTCATAATAAATCTGTGCCCCACGGTCTAACCTCGAATGCATCAAGCCAACCAATAAGAGATCGATATCTCCTACCATACAAAGCCTCAAATGGTGCCATCTCAATACTGAAATGATAACTATTATTATATGCAAACTCTGCTAAAGGCAAAAACTAATCCCAATGACCACCAAAGTCGATCACGCATGCTCGTAATATGTCCTCAAGAACCTGAATAGTCTGCTCAGATTGACCATCAGTCTGAGGGTGAAAGGCTGTACTAAGATCCACTCGAGTACCCAACTCATTTTGCATAGACCGCCAGAAATAAGATGTAAACTGCGTGCCCCGATCTGAAATGATAGAAATGGGCACCCCATGCAAGTGAACTATCTCCCGAATATAGATCTTGCTAACTTCTCTGAATTATAGGTAACCTGAACCGATATAAAATACGCAGACTTAGTTAATCGATCCACGATGACCCATATAGAATCAAACTTACCCAAGGTCTGTGGCAATCCTACCACAAAGTCCATTGCGATTCGCTCCCACTTCCACTCAGGTATGGGCATCCTCTGTGTCACACCTCCAGGTTTTTGGTGTTCATACTTCACTTACTGATAATTAAAACACCGAGATACAAAATCTACTATGTCCCTCTTCATCCGACACCACCAGTAATGTTGCTTCAAGTCACGATACATCTTAGTAGCTCCTGGATGAATAGGATACCTTAAACTATGGGCCTCTTCCATGATCAATCTAGTCAAATCACCTATCCGAGGGACACAAATATGACCATTGATTCTCAAAACCCCCTCATCATCTAAGATCGCCTCCTTCGCTTCTCCTCGTAGCACCCTATCTCGAATCTTACACAAATTCCCGTCATCAAACTGGTGAGCCCGAATCTCCTCCAATAAGGATGATCTCGCCTCTATGTAAGCTAAAACCTTACCAAAATCTGAAATATCAAATCTCACAAGGCTGTTAGCTAGAGACTGGACATCCATAGCCAATGGACGCTCTTCCACCTGTAACAAAGCTAAACTACCCATACTTACTGCCTTCCGACTCAAAGCATCTGCCACAATATTTGCCTTGACCGGATGATAAATGATAGTCATGTCATAGTCTTTGAGCAACTCCAACCATCTTCATTACCTCAAATTGAGATCTTTCCGGTTGAATATATACTGTAGACTACGATGATCCATAAACACCTCAGAATGCACACCATAAAGGTAATGCCTCTAAATCTTCAATGCAAACACTACTGCCACTAACTCTAAGTCCTGAGTGGGGTAGTTTTTCTCGTGAACCTTCAACTGTCTCGAAGCATACACTATCACCTTCCCCTTTTGCATCAACTCACAACCAAGACCAATTCGAGAAGCATCATAAAATACGGTAAAACACTCTCCCTCCACGGGCAAGGTCAAAATCGGAGCAGTAGTCAATAAAGTCTTGAGCTTTAGAAAGCTCGCCTCACATTCATCAGACCACCAAGCTCGCCTCACATTCATCAGACCACCAAGCTCGCCTCACATTCATCAGACCACTAAAAAACAACTTCCCTTTGGGTCAATCTAGTCAATGGTGATGGAATAGATGAAAACCCCTGTACAAATCGCCGATAATAACCTGCAAGGCCTAAGAAACTCCGAATCTCAGTAACTGAAGCAGGTCTGACCCAATCCCAAACTATCTCAATCTTCTTGGGATCCACCATAATACCCTCCTTGGACACTACATAACCCAAGAATGCCACTGAACTGAGCCAAAATTCACACTTTGGAAACTTTGCATAGAGCTTCTTCTCTTTCAGAATTTCATGCACAATCCTCAAATGTTTCTCGTGCTCCTCCCTACTACGTGATTATATCAATATATCATCGATAAAAACAATGACAAAAGAATCCAAGTACGGTCTGAACAACCCATTCATCAGGTCCATAAAAGCTGCTGGAGCATTAGTCAGCCCAAAGGACATCACCAAAAACTCATAATGGCCATAAAGTGTCTGAAAAGCTGTCTTAGGGATATCTTCTGCCCTAATCTTCAATTGATGATAACTGGATCTCAAGTCAATCTTTGAGAAAACTGAAGCATCATGAAGCTGATCAAATAAATCATCGATACGAGGTATCGGGTACTTGTTCCTGATGGTAACCTTGTTCAATTGCCGATAGTCGATACACATACGCATAGATCCATCTTTCTTCTTCACAAATAGCACTGGCGCACCCCAAGGATATACACCCAGTCTAATATAACCCTTGCTCAGCAAATCTTGCAACTGTTCCATCAACTCTTTCAACTCAGCCGGTGCCATCCGATATTGTGGAATAGAAATGGGCTGAATTCCCGGCTACAAATTAATACAAAAATCTATGTCACGATCAGGTGGAAGACCTGGTAGGTCTGTCGAAAATACCTCAGAAAACTCACTCACCACAAAAATAGACTCAAGCACTGGAGTCTCTGTGCTAGTATCCCGAACATGTGCCAAATACGCCAAACACATCTTTTCTACTAATCGATAAGCCCTAAGGAAAGATATCACCCTTTTTGGAGCGTGGCTAAGAGAACCTCTCCACTCTACTCTAGGAATCCCCAGCATAGCTAATGTAACTGTCTTGGCATGACAATTCAAAATCGCATGGTGAGGAGATAACATGTCCATCCCAAAGATAGCATCAAAGTCTACCATATCTAAGACCTTCAAGTCTGCTTCAGTATCATATCCCATCAAGGTAACTACACATGATCTATATACTTGATCTACCACTACGGAATCCCCAACAGGAGTAGAAACATGCACAGAAAACTCAAGCGATTCACATAACATATCGAAACTCGAAGCAAAGTATGTAGACACATAAGAATAGGTAGATCTTGGATCAAATAATAATGTAGCAGACCGATGAAAAACTGGAATAATACATGTGATAACAGCATCTGAAGCCTCTTTCTCTAGCCTACCTGGAAAAGCATAACACTGAGCACGATCGCCATCAGACTGTGAACCTCTACATCCAGCACCTCATCCAGACTCAGCACCACCTCTACCTGAATGAGAACCACCCCTGCCTGAATGAGAGCCACCTCTGCCACTCTGTGCACCCCTACCAGTCGAAAGCTGTGGAGTCCTAAAAGTCAAAGCCTGAGAACCCTGATGCGATCCACCACGTCTGGTCCTAGGGCAATCCCTCACAAAATATCCCATGTCACCACACTCAAAACAACCCCTACAACGTATAGACTGATGAGAGGAACCTGAATGATCGGAATGCCCTCCACGACCTAAAGGTCGGAAGATGAGCCTTGTGAAGTCTGTATCGAACTGAAAGTACTTTACCCCGCATAATCAACCTCAAACACTGGCATAGTAGCACGAATGGTTCTGCTTGACTGAGGGTGATAACCCCTCCCTGAGTAATCTCGGCTCCTAGGTGAAGCACGACCATAATCTACTGAGCCCTCTTGCCCTCGCGCTGCTCAATTCCCTCACGCCGAATCATCTCAACAATCTTGGAAGCATCTACCACCTTCTGAAATGCAACCCCGAAAGCAGCAACCCGAGAAATACCCATACAAATCGGAATAATCAACCCCTTAACAAACCTCCTCACTCTCTCAGTCTCGATAGGAAGTATGATCAATGTGTATCTAGCCAAGGCGTGGAATTTACTCTCATACTCGGCAACTCATATACCCCCTACTCTAGTTTTTCAAACTCATCCCTCTTTCGCTCTCTCTCACTACGTGGAACAAACTTATCCAGAAACACCTGAGTAAATTGAGCCCATGAAAGTGGAGATGATCCAGCTGGCCTATTATCAATATAATCTCTCCACCACTATTTGGTAGGATCGGTCATCTGAAATGATGTGTAGTTAACTCCGTGAGACTCTACTAATCCCAAGTTGTGCAACCTCTCGTGACAGCTGACTATGAACTCATACGCATCCTCACTCAATTCACTAGTATAGGTCAGAGGATTCATCATCCGACACCTCCCAGACATCTTCTGCTCATCTACCGTCATGACAGGCCTATTAGCCATATGTGATGTAATACCTGAAAATACTCCACCATCTAGACGGGGAGTTACATCAGCAGCTGGCTGAGTGCCTGAAGTCTGAAATCCTGGAGCAACCATCTGGTCTGGAGTCTGACCTCCAACACAGGCCTGTGAACCATCAGAGGCAACAAGTAATATGCCCGCCTGAGTCATCCCCTCAAGAAATCCCAACATACAAACTAAAGTATTCTGAAGCACTGGAGTAGCGATGAAACTGAATGGAACCTGAGTTGGTCTATACTCCTCAACATGAAATGGCTCATCCTCGTGAGCCACCTCTGGGTTGGGAGATACTACTCTAGCAGGACCCTGAGTAGCTGTCGGTACTTGACCCATAACAGGTGATACCACACGGCCTCTACCTCGACCTCGCCCTCTGTCCCTACCTCATGTAGTTCCCCTAGCAGCAGGTGCAGGTGCGAGTACAGGCTCTTGATCTCCAGTCGTGGATGAACGAGTCCTCACCATCTGTGAGAGAATAAGACAACAAGAATAGAATTCCAAACGAGTCAATTATGCACGATAAGGAATGAAAGAATAAAAGTTTCCTAAATGCCCTATAGCCTCTCTAAGATAGGTACGGATGTCATCGTACCGATCTGCAAGACTCAACTAGACATTGCTCTAGTACTCGTGAGACCGATGAAAATATGCTCTGATACCAAATTATCACGACCTAAAATCACAAGTCGTGATGGCACCTATGTTCCCAACCGATAGGTAAGCCAACCTAATAACTATTACAAATATAATTAAATAACTGAATGACAAAGTAGATAGATGGAATAAATATGAAGTCCTTCAAAATAATATGCGGAAAAATGAAATTACCACCCAAGATTTGGTGTCATAAGTACAAGAGCTTCTACGATATGATACAAGTCTGAAAACTAAAATGACAAGTCTAAATGCAATACCCTGTCTAATCACTAAACGATAGAATAAATAAAAGATAGATGAAGGTGGGGGCTGCGGAACAGCCAAGTAGCTCACCACAACTCCAAGATAATCCAAGCTCGGACTCAGGATGCTCCACGAGATGCGCTAGTATTCGAGACTGAATCTGCACCACAAAAGAGTGTAGTAAGTGTAGTATGAGTACGTAATAATGTGTACCCTGTATGTATCATAGACCGACAATTAAAAAGTAGTGACAGACTCTTGTAAGAAATCATTCTCAAATTTATAAATTTACACTATAACCAACGGTCAAATGTTCACTAAAACAGGGATAATCAATTGCCATGAAGTATTCAAACATTAAGCAGATAATCAAGTAAGTATGGAGGATATGATGTGATGTAACGCAATGTACTGAGATGATATGCCTCAATGTCCGGTAATCTCTCAATCGTATATACACGATACTCCTCGGTAATACATTGAGAGTTTGTGACCCATGGGGACTCGCGAGGTCCATATACCAGCATGGACGGTCTCTACGTGCTATCATAAATTAATCAATCCCCAGCACGGATGATCTCCACGTGCCCAACTCATAATCATAGAACAATCGCAGCACGGATGATCTCCACATGCCAGACCTTTACTCACACTCAAACTCAATGCCAATGTATGTGCATGATATAATATCAATGGAATAGGGGATGATGATGCATCTCATTCGATCAAATAACTGATGGGAAATACAATCACCTCGACTATCACAAATATACGAATTTAGTAGAGACCCATGAACAAACAAGGTGATCAACCATCAACAATGCATCAGTTAATGCCCATATATTATATAGTAATAAACTTTCCCTTTCATAACATCGGTACTCGTACCAATACCCATCACGCCATAGGTACGATACCCCAATCTTTCTCCCTTATCTATTCTCTATTTTTGATTTTTAATCTTTTATTAAACAAACATCCTTCAACGAAGTCTAGAAAGTCTTAACATACCTCGAATGCCGAATAACGCATCACGAATCCTCAGAACTTCAACTTTCCCTTTCGTAAAGCTTCAGAACATTCCCAATCTACCAAATATACCTCATTCATAAGTAAGCGAGTCCCAACTTATAATTAAGTTTTCAACCTTGATTTCAATTAATAGGTCAAACCTCGTATTTCTAGATTTTGAGTCTAGGTCTAAGTCTCAATTTTTTTTCCTCGAAAGATCAAAATCTAATGGTATTTATATAACATAATACACCTAATATTCAATTAAGCGTATGAATATATCAAAACTTGAACCATAATGTGTTAAGTAAAAAAAAATCAAAGCGAAGCCAAGTGACTCAATCTGTAATTACTCAATCACGGAGAAGAAACCCAACAAGGTAAAATAATGCAGAATCTCAACCAAAACCTTAAACCTTAGGCCATTAATCCATTCTATATATCATTCCTCAATGATTGACCCATCATCACTTTATAATTAGTCCTAATCATTAGTCCATCATTGACAATTATTATACCTCAATTGAATCCAATTCATGGCATTAAATTCCACATTACAACAAGTTTTCTAGAGTTGGCAAAACAGTAAGCTCTAACCAAATAACAACAGAATCCTCCGTCTTCAAACACATTAACAGAACACTTCCCAAATCATTAATTTCTTATACATTGCCATCATTATTATTAGTCAAACAACAACAACAGAGATTCTAATGAGAAAAACAGGCAACTTTGACAATACCTGAAGCAGTTACTCGTTTCTCTTCGTCAAGCCGGACGTGGTTTCTCCCTTGTCAGTTCTCTTCTATTTTTTTGATAAGTTACGATGGAAAGTTTTACCCTTTTTGACTTGAACTTATTTTTTTTAACACATGGGCCAAGTTGTATTAAATGGAAGTGGACTTGGCCCATTAACCACCAATTAAATTAATAACCCAAATGATCATAATTAAGCGGATAGTTCAAAATTTCCATTTATAACTTACAAGAAGATTCACTTAGGGAAGAGGAGTTCTAATGCTCAAAATGACCTAACGGGTCATTACATCATCTATTACTTAAATAAACGTTCGTCCTCGAACGGTAAAGAATAGAAAGTACCTGAATGCTTAAAAAGCTGGGGATATCTGATTCGCATGTCCGACTCGGTCTCCCAAGTAGCTTCCTCAATCGGACGATGCTTCCATTGAACCTTTACAGAAGAAAATTCCTTCGACCTCAGCTTCTGAATTTTCCTATCTAAGATGGTTACTGGCTCTTCCTCAAAAGTCAAATTTTGATCAAGTAACACCGAGTCCCATTGAATCACATGAGAACCATCATGGTTGTACTTCTTCAACATAGAAATATGGAACACAGGGTGAACACCCGACAAACTAGGTGGCAAAGCTAACTCATAAGCCACCTCACTGATACGCTGAACAATCTCAAAAGGACCAATATACCTCGGGCTCAACTTTCCCTTCTTCCCAAATCTCATCACACCTTTCTTAGGTGAAACCTTTAACAGAACTCGCTCACCAACCATAAACTCCAAATCATGAACCTTCCGATCTGCATAACTCTTCTGCCTACTCTGAGCCGTGAGAAGCCTATCCTGAATCAACTTGACCTTGTCCAAGGACTCTCGTAACAAAGTTGTGCCCCACGGTCTAACCTCGAATGCATCAAACCAACCAATCAGAGATCGATATCTCCTACCATACAAAGCCTCAAACGGTGCCATCTCAATACTCAAATGATAACTATTATTATATGCAAACCCTGTTAAAGGAAAAAACTGATCCTAATGACCACCAAAGTCGATCACGCATGCTCGCAATATGTCCTCAAGAACCTGAATAGTCTGCTCAGATTGGCCATCAGTCTGAGGGTGAAAGGCTGTCCTAAGATCCACTCGAGTACCCAACTCATTTTGCATAGACCGCCAGAAATAAGATGTAAACTGTGTGCCCCGATCTGAAATGATGGAAATGGGCACCCCATGCAAGTGAACTATCTCCCGAATATAGATCTTGGCTAACTTCTCTGAATTATAGGTAACCTGAACCAGTATAAAATGCGTAGACTTGGTCAATCGATCCACGATGACCCATATAGAATCAAACTTACCCAAGGTCTGTTGCAATCCTACCACAAAGTCCATAGCAATTCGCTCCCACTTCCACTCATATATGGGCATCCTCTGAGTCACACCTCCAGGTTTTTTGTGTTCATACTTCAACTACTGATAATTCAAACACCGAGATACAAAATCTACTATGTCCCTCTTCATCCGGCACCACCAGTAATGTTGCTTCAAGTCACAATACATCTTAGTAGCTCCTGGATGAATAGAATACCTCAAACTATGGGCCTCTTCCATGATCAGTCTAGTCAAATCACCTATCCGAGGGACACAAATACGACCCTTGATTCTCAAAACCTCTTCATCATCTAAGATTGCCTCCTTCGCTTCTTCTCATAGCACCCTATCTCGAATCTTACACAAATTCCCGTCATTAAACTGGTGAGCCCGAATCTCCTCCAATAAGGATGATCTCGCCTCCATGTAAGCTAAAACCTTACCAGAATCTGAAATATCAAGTCTCACAAGGCTGTTAGCTAGAGACTGGACATCCATAGCCAATGGACGCTCTTCCACCTGTAACAAAGCTAAACTACCCATACTTACCACCTTCCAACTCAAAGCATCTGCCACAATATTTGCCTTGACCGAATGATAAAGGATAGTCGTGTCATAGTCTTTGAGCAACTCCAACCATCTCCACTTTCTCAAATCGAGATCTTTCTGGTTGAATATATACTGTAGACTACGATGATCCGTAAACACCTCACAATGCACACCATAAAGGTAATGCCTCTAAATCTTCAATGCAAACACTACTGCCACTAACTCTAAGTCCTGAGTGGGGTAGTTTCTCTCGTGAACCTTCAATTGTCTCAAAGAATACGCTATCACCTTCCCCTTCTGCATCAACTCACAACCAAGACCAATTCGAGAAGCATCATAAAATACGGTAAAAGCCTCTCCTTCTACGGGCAAGGTCAAAATCGGAGCAGTAGTCAATAAAGTCTTGAGCTTTAGAAAGCTCGCCTCACATTCATCAGACCACTGAAAAATAACTTCCCTTTGGGTCAATATAGTAAATGGAGATGCAATAGATGAAAACCCCTGTACAAATCGCCGATAATAACCTGCAAGGCCTAAGAAACTCTGAATCTCAGTAACTGAAGCAGGTCTGACCCAATCCAAAACTGTCTCAATCTTGTTGGGATCCACCATAATGCCCTCCTTGGACACTACATGCCCCAAGAATGCCACTGAACTGAGCCAAAATTCACACTTTGGAAACTTTGCATAGAGCTTCTTCTCCTTCAGAATTTCATGCACAATCCTCAAATATTTCTCGTGCTCCTCCCTACTACGTGAGTATATCAATATATCATCGATGAAAACAATAACAAAAGAATCCAAGTACGGTTTGAACACCCCATTCATCAGGTCCATAAAAGCTGCTGGAGCATTAGTCAGCCCAAAGGACATCACCAAAAACTCATAAAGGCCATAACGTGTCTGAAAAGTTGTCTTAGGGATATCTTCTGCCCTAATCTTCAACTGATGATAACCGTATCTCAAGTCAATCTTTGAGAAAACTGAAGCATCTTGAAGCTGATCAAATAAATCATCGATACGAGGTATCGGGTACTTGTTCCTGATGGTAACCTTGTTCAATTGCCGATAGTCGATACACATATGCATAGATCCATCCTTCTTCTTCACAAATACCACTGGAGCACCCCAAGGAGATACACTCGGTCTAATAAAACCCTTGCTCAGCAAATCTTGCAACTGTTCCTTCAACTCTTTCAACTCAGCTGGTGCCATCCGATATTGTGGAATAAAAATGGGCTGAGTTCCCGGCTCCAAATCAATACAAAAATCTATGTCATGATCAGGTGGAAGACCTGGTAGGTCTATCGGAAATACCTTAGAAAACTCACTCACCACCGGAATCGACTCAAGCACTGGAGACTCTGTGCTAGTATCCCGAACATGTGCCAAATATGCCAAACACCCCTTTTCTACTAATCGATGAGCCCTAAGGAAAGATATCAACCTTTTTGGAGCGTGGCTAAGAGAACCTCTCCACTCTACTCTAGGAATCCCCAGCATAGCTAATGTAACTATCTTGGCATGACAATTCAAAATCGCACGCTGAGGAGATAACCAGTCCATCCCAAGGATAGCATCAAAGTCTACCATATCTAAGACCTTCAAGTTTGCTTCAGTATCATATCCCATCAAGGTAACTACACATGATCTATATACCCGATCTACCACTACGGAATCCTCAGTAGGAGTAGAAACATGCACAGGAAACTCAAGCGATTCACATAACATATCAAGACTCGAAGCAAAGTTTTTAGACATATAAGAATAGGTAGATCTTGGATCAAATAATAATGTAGCTGACCAATGACAAACTGGAATAATACCTGTGATAACAACATCTGAAGCCTCTGTCTCTAGCCTACCCGGAAAAGCATAACACTGAGCACGATCGCCATCAGACTATGAACCTCTACGTCCAGCACCTCATCCAGACTCAGCACCACCTCTACCTGAATGAGAACCACCCCTGCCTGAATAAGAGACACCTCTGCCACTCTGTGCACCCCTACCAGTCGAAAGTTGTGGAGTCCTAGAAGTCAAAGCCTGAGAACCCTGATGCGATCCACCACGTCTGGTCCTAGGGAAATCCCTCACAAAATGTCCCATGTCACCACACTCAAAACAACCCCCTATGACGTATAGACTGATGAGAGGAACCTGAATAATCGGAATGCCCTCCACGACCTAAAGGTCGGGAAGATGAGCCTTGTGACGTCTGTATTGAACTGGAAGTACTTTGCCCCGCATAATCAACCTCAAACGCTGGCATAGCAGCACGAATGGGTCTGCTTAACTGAGGGTGATAACCCCTCCCTGAGTAACCTTGGATCCTAGGTGAAGCACGACCATAATCACCTGAATGACGGGCCATCTTGCCCTCGTGCTGCTCAATTCCCTCACGCCGAATCATCTCAACATCCTTGGCAGCAACTACCACCTTTTGAAATGCAACCTAGGAAGCAGCAACCTGAAAAATACCCATACGAATCGGAATAATCAACCCCTTAACAAACCTCATCACTCTCTCAGTCTCGATAGGAAGTATCATCAATGCGTATCTGGCCAAGGCGTGGAATTTACTCTCATACTCGGCAACTGATATACCCCCTACTCTAGTTTTTCAAACTCATCCCTCTTTCGCTCTCTCTCACTATGTGGAACAAACTTATCCAGAAACACCTGAGTAAATTAAGCCCATGAAAGTGGACATGATCCAGCTGGCCTATTATCAATATAATCTCTCCACCACTATTTGGCAGGATCGGTCATCTGAAATGATGTGTAGTCAACTCCGTGAGACTCTACTAATCCCAAGTTGTGCAACCTCTCATGACAGCTGACTATGAACTCATACACATCCTCACTCAACTCACCAGTATAGGTCGAAGGATTCATCATCCGAAACCTCCCAGACATCTTCTTCTCATCTACCGTCATGACAGGCTTATTAGTCATATGTGATGTAATACCTGAAAATACTCCACCATCTAGATGGGGAGTTACAGCAGCAGCTGGTCGAGTGCCTGAAGGCTGAAACCCTGGATCAACTATCTGGTCTAGAGTCTGACCTCCAACACGAGCCTGTGAACCATCAGAGGCAACAAGTAATTTTCTCGCCTGAGTCATCCCCTCAAGAAATCCCAACATACGAACTAAAGTATTCTGAAGCACTGGAGTAGCGATGAAACCGAATGGAACCTGAGTTGGTCTATACTCCTCAACATGAACTGGCTCATCCCCGTGAGCCACCTCTGGGTTGGGAGATACAACTCTAGCAGGACCCTGAGCAGTTGTCGGTACTTGACCCATAACAGGTGATACCACACGGCCTCTACCTCGACCTCGCCCTCTGCCCCTACCTCATGTAGTTCCCCTAGAAGCAGGTGCAGGTACGAGTACAGGCTCCTGATCTCCAGTCGCTGATG
This sequence comes from Jaltomata sinuosa, assembly GCA_003996215.1. NCBI lineage: Eukaryota > Viridiplantae > Streptophyta > Magnoliopsida > Solanales > Solanaceae > Jaltomata > Jaltomata sinuosa. The sequence continues at coordinate 91,011 of QJPP01002478.1, read as the reverse complement.
AAAGAGTCCTCACCATCTGTGAGAGACTAAGACAACAAGATTAGAATTCCAAATGAGTCAATTATGCACGATAAGGAATGAAAGAATAGAAGTTTCCTAAATGCCCTATAGCCTCTCTAAGATAGGTACAGATGTCATCGTACCGATCTGCAAGACACTACTAGACATTGCTCTAGTACTCGTGAGACCGATGAACCTATGCTCTGATACCAAATTGTCACGACCCAAAATCACAAGCTGTGATGGCACCTATGTTCCCAACCGATAGGTTAGCCAACCCAATGACTCTTACAAATACAATTAAATAACTGAATGACAATTAGATAGATGGACTAAATATGAAGTCCTTCAAAATAATATGCGGAAAAATGAAATTACCACCCAAGATTTGGTGTCATAAGTACAAGAGCTTCTACGATATGATACAAGTCTGAAAACTAAAATGACAAGTCTAAATGCAATACCCTGTCTAATCACTAAACGACCGAATAAATAAAATATAGATGAAGGTGGGGGCTGCAGAACAGCCAAGTAGCTCACCACAACTCCAAGATAATCCAAGCTCGGACTCAGGATGCTCCACGAGATGCGCTAGTATTCGAGACTGAATCTTCACCACAAAAGAGTGTAGCAAGTGTAGTATGAGTACGTAACCATGTGTACCCAGTACGTATCATAGATTGACAATGAAAAAGTAGTGACAGACTCATATAAGAAATCATTCTCAAATTTATAAATTTACACTATAACCAACGGTCAAATGTTCACTAAAACAAGGATAATCAATTGCCATGAAGTATTCAAACATTAAGCAGATAATCAAGTAAGTATGGAGGATATGATGTGATGTAACACAATGTAATGAGATGATATGCCTCAATGTTCGGTAATCTCTCAATCGTATAGACACGATACTCCTCGGTAATACATTGAGAGTGTGTGACCCATGGGGACTTGCGAGGTCAATATACCAGCATGGACGGTCTCTACGTGCTATCATAAATTAATCAATCCCCAGCACGGATGATCTCCACGTGCCCAACTCATAATCATAGAACAATCGCAGCACGGATGATCTCCACGTGCCCGACCTTTACTCACACTCAATATACGAATTTAGTAGAGACCCATGAACAAACAAGGTGATCAACCAAGTCAACAATGCTTCAGCTAATGCCCATATATTATATAGTAATAAGCTTTCCCTTTCATAACATCGGTACTCGTACCAATACCCATCACGCTATAGGTACGAGACCCCCATCTTTCTCCCTTATCCATTCTCTATTTTTAATTTTTAATCTTTTATTAAACAAACATCCTTCAACGAAGTCTAGAAAGTCTTAACATACCTCGAATGCCGAATAACGCATCACGAATCCTCAGGACTTCAACTTCCCCTTTCGTAAAGCTTCAGAACATTCCCAATCTACCAAATATACCTTATTCGTAAGTAAGTGAGTCCCAACTTATAATTAGGTTTTCAACCTTGATTTCAATTAATAGGTCAAACCTCGTATTTCTAGATTTTTAGTCTAGGTCTAAGTCTCAATTTCTTTTCCTCGAAAGATCAAAATCTAATGGTATTTATATAACATAATACACCTAATATTCAATTACGTGTATGAATATATCAAAACTTGAACCATAATGTGTTAAGTAAAAAAAAAATCAAAGCGAAGCCAAGTGACTCAATCTGTAATTACTCAATCACGGAGAAGAAACCCAACAAGGTAAAATAATGCAGAATCTCAACCAAAACCTTAAACCTTAGGCTATTAATCCATTCTATATATCATTTCTCAATGATTGATCCATCATCACTTTATAATTAGTCCTAATCATTACTCCATCATTGACAATTATTATACCTCAATTGAATCCAATTCATGGCATTAAATTCCACATTACAACAAGTTTTCTAGAGTTGGCAAAACAGTAAGCTCTAACCAAATAACAACAGAATCCTCCGTCTTCAAACACATTAACAGAACACTTCCCAAATCATTAATTTCTTGTACATTGCCATAATTATTATTAGTCAAACAACAACAACAGAGATTCTAATGAGAAAAATAGGCAACTTTGGCAATACCTGAAGTAGTTGCTCGTTTCTCTTCGTCAAGCCGAATGTGGTTTCTCACTTGTCAGTTCTCTTCTATTTTTTTGATAAGTTACGATGCAAGTTTTACCCTTTTTGACTTAAACTTATTATTTTTTTAACACATGGGCCAAGTTGTATTAAATGGAAGTGGACTTGGCCCGTTAACCACCAATTAAATTAATTAATCTTAATTTCTCATAACCTAAATGATCGTAATTAAACGGATAGTTCAAAATTTCCATTTATAACTTACGAGAAGAGTCTTTTAGGGAAGAGGAGTTCTAATGCTCAAAATGACCTAACGGGTCGTTAAAAGTCCGTAGACCAATTCATGATTCTCAGGGAATTTGTCAGCCCTCTGATCTGGTTCCACGAGTGGACAAGACAAATTGTAAAATGAACTACGGTTTGTAGAACTCACTCGTGGTTCTCATACCAGAGGCTAATCCTGTAGAAAGCAAATAACAACTCCATTCCACAGCCCGTGGTTCAAACCACGGTCTGTGGTTTGGACCTGTAATTCTAGAAAGTTAAAAATTCTCAGATTTTCTAAGTTTGAAAGCTGGATCAAATTCCGGGGTGTTACAGCCTCACCCTGCAAAACCTTGTCATGGATATTACTCAACTTAGCATCTTCAAACTATTTTTCCTTAATCCAGTCAAGAAATGAGGACCTTACCTCAAAGCATGCCAACAATCCTCCTCTCTCAGAAACTTCCAGTCTCATGAAATTGTTAGCTAGAGTTTGAATTTCTCTAGCCAATGGACGTCTAGTATCCTTCAAATAAGCTAAGCTACCCATACTTTCAGTCTTTCTAATTAGTGCATCAACTACTACATTAGCCTTACCTGGATGGTATAGGATGATGATGTCATAGTCCTTGAGCAACTTTATCCACCTCCCCTGCCTTCAAGTTCAAGTCCTTTTGCGTGAACACATGTTGCAAACTTTAATGGTCTGTGAACACTTCATGATGAACCCCATACAAATAATGCCTCTATATTTTTAGAGCAAAAACCACAACCACCTACTCTAAGTCATGAGTCGGATAATTCTTCTCATGCACTTTCAGTTTCCTTAAAACATAAGCGATAACATTTCTTTTCCTGCATCAACACAACACCTAAACCAGATTGTGAGGCATCACAATACACAATAAAATCCTTACCCTCTATTGTCAAGGCAAGAATAGGAGAGGTAGTCAATAAGGTTTTGAGCTTTTGAAATATCCTCTCACTTTCATTAGACTAAAAGAAAGGTACCTCTTTCTGAGTCAGCCAGATCAGATGAGTAGCAATGGATGCAAATACCTTTATGAATCTACGGTAGTAACTAGCCAACCCAACAAAGCTACGAACCTCATTCACCAAAATGGTCCTGGCCCAATTCTTTATTTCCACAATCTTTTATGGGTCTACCATCAACCCATCCTTCAAAACTACATGCCCCATGAAGGACATAAAAGCCAACAGAATTCACACTTAGAGAATTTTGCATAAAGCTTCTTTTCTTTCAATAACCCCAACAAATCCTTAGATGATTTCCATGCTCCTCTTCACTCTTGGAATAAACTAAGATGTCATCAATGAATACAATCATAAAGGAGTCCAAGTAGGGCTTATAAATCCCATTCATCAGTCCCATTAAAGCATCCAAGGTATTAGTTAACCCAAACAATATCACTAAAAATTCATAGTGGTCGTACCCAGTTCAGAATGCAGTCTTAAGAATATCAATGGCTGAACTTTTAGCTGGAGATACTCGGACCTCAGATCAATCTTAGAGAAGATTGATGCACCTAGTAACTGGTCAAGTAGATCATCGATGCAAGGAAGAGGATACTTGTTATGAATTGTAATCTTATTCAGCTGCCAGTAGTATATGCACATACATAGACTACCATCCTTTTTCTTTACAAACAAAACTAGAGCACCCTATAGGAGGCACTCGGACGAATGAAACCCACACGAATTAGAGGAAATTTCATAGAGTTAGACTCTATAGCATGAACTAGAATACAAAAGAAGGGTGGTACTTCCTAATATCCTATAACTTCCTTATTATAACTTTTATTCGCTTCATACTCATAAGAAGGACTGTACTAAATGCGGATTTATATACATCTTAGGACTCTTGAACCTAGCACTATGATACTAAGTTTGTCACGCTCTAAGTCTACACCCTGGGCATGACCGGCACCCGAAACCATTACTGGCCTAAGTGGACTCTTGGCCTGGCTTACTACATGAAACTTAACTTAATATAAAAATATATTTGTGGAAGCTATAAAATAGTGAGCATGGATAAACCTTTGAAAGTAAAATAAGATAAGCTTTATGAATCTTAATTTGTAAGTCGACTAGAATACTTGTATATCTGACACTATAATACTGTCTAATGAAGTCTCTAACAAATGAATAGAATGAGTCTACCAGAATAAGGCCCCGGGCTATATTTATTTGCTAAAATGACTAATAACTAACAAGTCTAAACTGAGCCCTCTAAAAGTAAAGAGGCCTCACCAAAAGCTGAGAAGGAAATAACTAAGCATTGGCCTATTTTTAAGCCTGTGTACCTAAAACTGCGTCATGAGATGATGCAGTACCAAATTGTGTAAATACATGGTATCTACATTTTGTAATAAAGCTAAATAAAAATAATGTTAACATAAGCGATCAACTAAGGTACAATGTTGAATATGAGAAACAATAGGATTGAGAACTGAAGTATCAAAATCTAAATTATGTAAATTGACCATATGAAACTGAATCATAAAGTACTTTATAAATTAAAAGGTGTGTCTAGATATTGATGTATTGAGATTTCACGGCACTTTTGACACTTAAAACTAAGGATTTTAGGAGTTATTAAGTGTGTTTTTGTTAGATATTATGTTTGTTTGCTACATGTGTAGGGAAACTGACTTTGGATATAAAAGTTGTGATTTCTGATGAAAATTAGTGAAACACAAGCCATAAAGTACTCCATGAGCCATGAGGGCAGACGTGAGATCTTTCTAGAGAAGAGTGCAAGTATATTACACTCGATGGATGCCTTCGACAAACTGTGAGATGTGCCACGAGTCGTCAAGGCCAAGTTGTGAGTTTGTTCTAGAAATTGTGTAACCCAAAATCTAAGCCGAGGAGTGTTTCTGACAGACTGTGAGATGTGTCACAAACCATAGAGTCCAAATCATGAGATCAAGGCAGAGAGTATTGCAAAAGTAAATTTTTAGCCTACGAATGCCCCCGACGGACCATGAGGTAAACCGTGAGATGCATCACAGTCAGCATTCTCAGTTTGTTTAGTATTCAGTTTTTATGTCTATAAAAACTTTCTTTAGGGTTTATTTTACTTTTTATTCATCATATACGACCAGACTCGATATTGTGATATTATTTTATATTACTTTGAGGATTAATACGAAGTTCTTTCTTTGTTCTTGATTCTTGAAAATTGTTTTGACTATTGTTCTTGGGGTTTCATGGTTAATACGAGTAAGTTATTTCTTATGAATTTTTCTATGATTCTCTCAAGCGTGAGTAGCTGAACACCATAACAAGGATTATGAGAACTGTCCCGCCCTATTTTGAACTGGCCAAAATATGTTTGCAACATCCGTCTCTTCTACCTGGTTTTAAAAAAAAGGGGTTTAGAGTCGCTACCTAATCTTTTTGGGAACAATTAGGAAAATCCATTTGTTAATGTAAAACTCTATTTTTAGTCTGCGAAAACCGATGAAATTCTAGATAAGGGTTTTGGTTACTCGAGGGGAAGGTATTAAGCATCCCTCAGAGCCTATCCGAAGATAGTCCTTAAAACTTAGTTTTAGAAAAATATTTTGGGATATTTGTTTAGCATTACTTATTAAAAGAAAAATATTTTTAGAGGATGTAATTTTAATAAAATATAAAAAAAAGAGTAAGATAAAATTATTTCTTGTGATAAAAAAAAGGGTATGAGGTATATAAAAAGTGAAAGAAATATATGTAATACGGGAGTGATATAAGAGGTGAATATGATTCAAAAAGTAAAAATATAATATTTAAGAGTAGTATAAAAATATATATAGAAAAAAGTGTAGTAGAGTATATATGTATGTAAACAATGTATGTGTAGTGGTAAAAAAAAATAGTGTGCATAAAGAGTATGTATACAATATGTAATAAAATAATAACTTATAAACATGTGTATATGTAGTGAAAAATAGTATGTGGTAAAAATAGGTATAGATATGCGTGTGTGTAAAATAGTATGAGTGTAAAAAATATATATGTATGTCAATATGCTCGTATGTATGTATGTAAAAATAAGTATATGTACAATACGAAATAATATAATTGTAATATATATATATGTGGTAAAATATATAGAATATAATGACAATGTAAAAAATATGTTTGTAAAAATAATAATACATATACCTCATACTTGCAATTTTTCTTTTGGAGAATACTCTGAAATGGGATAACTGCGGGTCAAAATTTTATACAAATAATATTAGTAAAAACTGAGTTGACAATCCGTTTTAGCAAAAAATGATAAGCAGATTTTAAAAAAAAGTCATTTTTTAGCTTCTCATTTCTAAGTTTTTGCCTGATGATGTAGAAACAACTAATAGTGGAAGAAACATGATATTCTTAATAAAAGGTACAACCCCTTAAATTTAAGAATGAAAAGAAAGAAATGTCTATTTTTGATTTTCTAAAGTAACCTTGTGTTAGAAAATGGTGACATGATAATTGTTATTTTAAAGAAAACAATAAACACTTAATACTTAAGGAGAGGGAGAATCCACAAAGGTGGCTATGAGCCTGTACGAAATCACACAAAGGCACATACAAAGTTAGCAAATAACAATGTCAACAATAATAATAAATATAAAGGACGGAGAGAACTAAGAAATGTTGGGTTCTTTGAGAGCCCAACTCCTAATACTTGACTCTGATTGCGCGTGTAGTCTCCTAATAGTGGTTGGCCCAAAATATATTGGACCGAAGTTGAGTTTCAAAATGAGAACTCCATCTCTCCGGTTGTTCCATGAAAAAAAAACGAGTAAAGGATTAGAGAGGTATAGATTCTTGATGAAGGAAGGATGAAGAAAAAAACATACTAGAACGATATGCAGACGCAACCAAAAGAGATTTAAACATGTGAATCCAAATACAGAGAGTTTTATCCTAATAATATATTAGCACGAATAACAGTTATCCGAATGTGGTAATTGACAAATGTTAGGTTAGTTGCTAAGTTTGAGAAAGAAAATGTTGCTACATGTCACACAACCACACATATAGTCCACACATACAAATACAAAGAATGTAAAGGGCTTGAGAACATTATTACACTAAATGGTCCATTTTTGGAATTCAGAACATAGAAAAGGTAAGCTAAGTACAAGAACACAAAAAAAATATTTTTTTATCAAAGCTGAAAAGTTAAAGTTGCACCAGCAACACTTAGCTAAAAGAAGATGGCCAATGCAATATTGAATACATACTTGATTTTACACAATCAACTATGTTTGGATAGATTACAATAGCTTCTTAGCATGCTACTTGTATTCAAATGCTCAAGTCACTTTTTAAACAAAATTAAACTCAAAGTTTGCTAAAGTAGCAGCTACTTTTGCCAGAAACATTCCTTTTAAAAGGCTACAGCGATAGGTACAAGAATAGTCCATAATTTGGAATGAGACACACACTTAAACTAAGTTCCCAAAATTCAATTTATACATCCTAATTAGTCTTAGGCCATATTCATTATGAAATAAGCATTATAAACGAGAACTAGATGCAACTGAACCTTCGGAATACCAAGGCAACAAACAACAAGTTCAAGCTTATTTCAACAAAAGGAATGAGACATCAAGTGTAGCACGAAGTAACTTAACGAGCTCTTTGTTCCAAATTGAAGGCCAATTCGTTTGTCTTTCCAAGGTAAAGATCAAAATCACAATCCTTTTAGATGCATCAACATGAAAGTATGAACTATTATCCCGCATGGAAACCATATGCTAAAATCTTACAAATAGAGATTATGATGTAAAATGAGAGAAATAACACTAATGAAAAATGAAATTTAGACAAGCAACGAAGTCATTCAAACAAGCTCCTACTCGACAGACCAATACATGTCTTCTTTTTTTTTCAACATTCAAGGCTACTCGAAAAACTGATTTTTTGTGAAATTTTCAAAACGCAGCAACCCATCTTAGGCGCTAAAGGTTATATGCAAACACTCAAACAAGCATGTAATGATTTGGAGATAAACAAATAACACTACCTGAAAGTTTAAAGCCTTTTTCATGCTACGTTAGAAGCTGAAAATTCTTGTGAATGCAACCAACAGAGAAATAACTGCAGCTACTTGTAATGTTTGGAAATGTCTAAATCACATGTTACAACAGTTCTAAACAGACCACCAATCCATGCTTTTGAAACTGAAATTGGTAGGCAACTACTTCTAAAATCTCAAGCTTTATGAAAAAATCATTCAGGCTTAATAGTTGTCTATAAACACTTTTCAAACACTCAATCTAATATGAATAAATCAAAATAACCAGAGACTAACTTTACTTCACATTTTCGCACCCGAAATTAAATGGCTAACACGGCAAACAACTATGCTGAACATATGGTTAAGAATTTACAAAACTAAACATAATTGTAACAACGGGATAAAATTTACCTTGTGTTGGGCAGCGATTGAGGCCGTCAAGTGTCGAGTTTCAAACTAACGACTCTGATTCCGGATGTGAACGAACTCAGAAATCTGAAAATTGCTCCCAGTGACTACTTATGCTTTGTATATCTGTGGACTTGTGTGTAGCAATGGATTGCCAATCGATCCTCCATAATGGAAACCCAAGGGTTCCTTTTATAGCCGAAGTTGAGGGCTCAAACGGTTCTTTCCAAGAATTCAAAATTTAAATTCTTGGAAAGCCAAATTGCAAGAGAAATGATGAAATCAGAGAAAGGAAGGAGATATGTCTACCCTTTTCAGACTGATTTGAAGGAGAAAGTGACGGGTTGGAGGTGTAGAACTCGGATCATCCGGATTAAGCTTGTACCCGTCGGATAACACTTTGAATCCGACGGGTCTTCGATTTTCTCCTCTTTTCCGAGGTCTACAGCCGACGGTGGGGGAAGCTTTACAGCTCTATTTTTGTGATGTCAAAAGGTGAGGGGGGTACATAAAGATGAGGGGATGGCTACATTGATAGAAAAGTAGAGGAGAGAAGGGTGAAGACCACCGGAATTTGCCATTAGCCGGTGGTCTAGCGGCTTCATCGCTGCAGAGAGAAGAGGCGAGATGAGAGAAGAGTGATGGGAGAGGGAGTTCTGGGTCTCGTTGGTTTTCAATGATGAGGGGAGAAGAAAGAGGATTAGGGGTTTGATGGTTGTGTTGGAACGAGAGAGTGAGGGAGTGTGTTAAGGTTGGGCTGATTAGTTTATTTGGGTATTGGGCTGATTGAATTAGGTTGAAAGAGATAAAAATTGGCCAAAATATGTAATGAATTAGTTTTTGTAGGAAAATTTAATTTCTCCAATCGTTTTTTCACTTAATTAATTTAACGATGCTTCTTTTGTCCTAATTAATTTTTCAATACGTATATATATGACTTAAAATAACTTTAATATGCGTAATTGCAATTCATAATTTAAAACTATATTTTTGAAATATTATAGCTATATGAAAAAATTTAATTAGAGTTTGAAATAAAAGTTACTATACTAATATCTTATTAAAAATGGCGAAAAGAATGAACTATAAAATATTTTTGGGGTCATTTTAAAAGATACAATATTATTAGTTATTATTATTTCATACATAGAAAGTAAAGGAAATAATATATATTATTATTATTATTATAAAAAGTAAAGGAAATCATTTTTAAAAATGATTATTGGTGCCAAAATTTATTAAAAACTAATATAAAAATAAGAAAATTATTTTGGAAAAGTCCTAGGGACTAAGAAGCATATAAAAATTAATTATGGGAAAAAGGCGGGCCAAAATTGGGTGTCAACTTGCCCCTCTTCGAACAGAGATGATGAAAGAGTCTTTGGGCGAAGACGTTGACGTAAAGTCAATTTTGTCTCAACCGAAAAAATCAAATTTTGGAAAGGACATACCTAGAAGGAGAAAGGTTATTGTGATTATGAATTCAACCGAACTCTGGTCTCTGAGTTGCCTACATATCTCAGGTTTCACGAGAATCAGGCCGATGTAGTTCAAATATTTTGAGAGGTCCTCAAAATTTTTCCCCAGTGCTAGTTTTACGATGACACTGATATTTCCTGAAATAAAGATAAAGATGATTTTGGCATGAATGAAGTGGGTACGACTGTGCTCGGAGTTGAGCTACCTACATATCCCTAAGAAAAATTGGAATCAGGCCGGTTGTGGTTCTGGATAAAGGATTATGGTGAATTTTGAGGCAGTCTTCAAAATTTGCCCTAGTGTATGATTTATGGTTGACACTGGTCTCTTAGTTGAGCTTGGAAGGAGTTTTATGGAATTGACGGTAGATTATTTCCTAGATGACAATAACCTTTTCAGGATGGGTGCACTTTCACAGCCTCCCGATTATAAATGTGGTGCACAACACACCCATAAACGAGACTCTACTAGGTGCATCTCGCATCCCTATAAGATCACATCGAATTAGTTGGATGGAGGTATTCCCTTTAATATCCTCTAGTGAGAATTCTAGGAGATAAAGAAAAGGGTATCGATGCTTGCGAGAGCAGGTGTACTCTAATTTAGAAGTATGGACAACTGATTGTAGGAATTGGAGTTGGAGTGCTAGTCTTGAAACTCTGGCTTGTGAGTTTGGTATTCCTCTCAAGCATTGCCTCAATCGCTGCTTAGAGGTAGTTCCATGTTGTAGTGTGTCGTCCTGCAAAATAGGTAAAAAGGGGTTACAAAGTACCTGTTGAGGCTCAAAACTGTAAATTAAAATTGTAATGTAAAGAGCAGAGTGTTGATATCCAAACGATCGTTGACGTCTCCATTTTGCGGAGTGGATGTAATGTAGGTGAAATAAATTGGGAAGTAAAGCCTCCGGCTGGCGGGGCGACACTTAAAAAGTAAAGCCTCTCGACTGGCGGGGCAACACTTGTAAAGTAAAGCCTCTCGACTGGCGGGGCAACACTTGTAAAGTAAAGCCTCTCGACTGGCAGGGAAACACTTGTAAAGTAAAGCCTCTTGACTGGCGGGGCAATCTTGTAAAGTAAAGCCTCTCGACTGGCGGGGCAATCTTGTACAGTAAAGCCTCTTGACTGGCGGGGCAATACTTGGGAAGTAAAGTCTTCATCTGGTGAATCAGCCGTGACATCTCCATTTGGTGGAGCGGTCTTTAATGAAAAAATGAGGATGTTGATAGCATGCATGCTTATGATTGATGGAGTTATGATGATGTTTGCTATGATGCAGCCTCCGATTGGCGGAGTATGTTTTGCTTGCTAATATACATTTCTCTGATTTGGCAGAGTGTCGCTTGCTTGTTTATGTACAGGCTCCAATTGGCAGAGCGTCATTTTGTTTTCTTATGTACAAGCTCCAATCGGCAGAACATTATTTTGTTTGCTTATGTACAAGCTCCAATCGGCAGAGCGTCATTTTGTTTGCTTATGTACAGCCTCCAATTGGTGGAGTTTGATGAAGTCAGTCAGCATTCTCCGATTGGCAGAGTTATTTGACGCAATCAGATGGCAATCTCTGATTTGCAGAGTTATTTGGAAAGAGATAAACTATCCTATTTGTCCTATGAGAGCTCTCTATCTTCGATACTTGATATGGATCTCAGACGCACCTGCAAAAACATAAATGAAAACCTTTTAAGAATTGTAAGAATCGGGATAAAGTATTTTAAAATAGAGTAGGGGAAGAATATTCGGCTTATGGTGTCGTGATAGACGAAAGATTTCTCCAATCATGTCCATGAGCTTGACTTTACATCATCCTGTCTTGATTCCTGTTTTTCTGCTCACAAAGAAAAATTCTTAGTTTTGGGAGGGGTGTTGATTTGTGTCGGCTTGTGGACCCTGGCCTTGCCGTTAGTTTTCTTCAAAACCTCCTCAGCCGCTCGTGATTTCCTATCCCAGAGACTCGGTAGGTGGATCCCTTCAAAACCTCCTCGGTTGCTCGCGACTTCCTATTTTGGAGACTCGGTAGGTGGAAAGGTAGTAAAATATTTTGAAAAAAAAAATATATATATATATATATTTTAGAAAAATAAGTATATTTTGTATATACTAGGCGCATATATATAGTGATTATTCATCGTTCCTTAGATTATGACATGTTCCAAAATCCAATCGAGTTTTCCCATTTGTTGAGGATGTCCAAATGTACTCTTCTCGTAGCTTCGGCTTCTGGTGATGCTTCTCTATCTCTTTGTAGATGTTGTGATCACTCTGAAGGTATAAATAAAAGGGGGGGAGGTTTATCCTAAGGGTATGACCGAACCTTTTAGGTTGCCTACGTATCCCCAAATGGGAATCAGATTTGTACGTAGTTCGGGGATATCAAAGAAGGATGAAAATATATAATGCATTGACCGAGCCTGACTCAGGCTGCCTACATATCCAAATGGAATCAGGTTAGAACATAGTTCAAGTACATCAAGGGAAATGGAAAAGATGAAATGCATTGACCGGGCCTGACTCAGGCTGCCTACGTATCCAAGTGGAATCAGGTCAGAACGTAGTTCAAGTACAATAGGGGAAATGGAAAATATGAAGGGACCGAATCCGACGAGGATTGCCTACGTATCCCACCGAGGGAAGTCAGGTCAATCGTAGTTCTAAATACATGAAAGATGATGTTTTTGGTTTTTCTAAGGGAGACCGGACCCGATACGGGTTGCCTACGTATCCCGTCGTGGGAAGTCAGGCTAATACGTAGTTCTGGTTACATTACAAAAAAATGCAAAAAGTACAAGGAAATAAAAACTAGTCCTACTGTCTTCAAATGTAGTACTTCTTGATAGCGTCTAAATTGATCGGCTTTGTGCTTAATGTGCCATCCATTTCTGCAAGGATTACAGCTCTGCCTGAGAGCACTCGGTGAACCATGTAAGGACCTTGCCAATTTGGCGCAAATTTCCCCTTAGCTTCATCTTGGTGAGGGAATATTTTATTTAATACTAATTGCCCTGGTGTGAATCATCGAGGCTTGACTTTCTTGTTGAACGCTTTGATCATTCTGTTTTGATAGAGTTGACCATGACAGACTGCATCCAGTCTCCTCTCATCAATGAGCATCAACTGTTCAATCCTGCTACGAACCCATTCCACGTCTTCCAGACCAACCTCTTGGATGATTCTTAGGGAAGGTATTTCCACTTCTGCGGGTATTACTGCTTCCAAACCGTAGACCAACATGTAGGGGGTTGCCCCAGTGGATGTTCTGATTGTGGTGCGATAGCCGAGCAAAGCATATGGTAGCTTCTCATGCCATTCTCTGTTACTATCTACTATTTTCCTTAGGATCCTCTTGATATTCTTGTTCGCGGCCTCAACTGCTCCATTCATTTGTGGTCGATATGCTGTGGAGTTCCGGTGAGAGATCTTAAAATTTTCACAAGTCTCTCTCATGAGATCACTATTAAGATTGGCCCCGTTGTCTGTTATGATTGATTCTGGAATTCCAAACCGACAAACTATGTTATTGCGGACGAAATATGCTACCACCTTCTTAGTTACTGCCTTGTGCGTTGAAGCTTTAACCCATTTTATGAAATAGTCGATAGCTACCAGGATGAAACGGTGTCCATTTGATGCGGGAGGCTCTATGGGTCAAATTACATCCATGCCCCAAGCAGCAAATGGCCATGGGGAACCCATCACATTGAGCTCGTTTAGCGAAACTCGTATGAAGTCACCATGAACTTGACACTGATAACATTTTTGTACATACCGGATGCTATCCCTCTCCATAGTCATCCAAAAGTATCCAGCTCTCAAAATCTTCTTTGCCAAAGTCAATCCATTCATATGGGGTCCACATGTCCCTCCGTGAATTTCCTCTAACAGTCTTGTCGCTTTTGTTGCATCGACACACCTTAGTAATCCCAAATCTGGGGTTCTCCTATACAGGATTTCTCCGTTAAGGAAGAAATGATTGGCCATTCTCCTTAAAGTTTTCTTCTGCTTGCTACTGGCATTTTCTGGATATTCTCCTGCTTCGAGCAACCTTCTAATGTCATGGTACCATGGCTTTCCATCAAACTCTTCATCTACATGAAAACAATACGCGTGTTGATCACGTATCTCCACTTCAATAGGGTCAATGTAATTCTTGTCCGGGTGCTGGATCATTGAGGACAGAGTAGCCAAAGCGTCAGCAAACTCATTTTGAGCCCGAGGGACATGTTTGAACTCAATCTTCGTGAACCTTTTGCTTAGCTCCCTTACACATTTCAGATAAGGAAGGATCTTGACATTCTTGGTGGCCCACTCTCCTTGTACCTGATGAACTGATAGGTCAGAATCACCTATTACCAAAAGCTCTTTGATGTTCATATCCACAGCCATCTTAAGTTCGAGAATACATGCTTCATATTCTTTCATGTTGTTTGTGCAGGAAATCTAATCTTGGCTGAGATTGGGTAGTGCTGACCCGTTTCTGAAACCAAGACTGCTCCAATTCCGACTCCTTTGAAATTTGATGCTCCATCGAAGAACAATCTTCATCCATCATATGACTCTGAGATGTCCTCTCCTGCAAAAAATACTTCTTCATTGGGGAAGTAGGTCATGAGCGGTTCATAATCTTTATCCACCGGATTTTCTGCGAGGTGATAGGCCAAAGCTTGTCCTTTGACAGCCTTCTGTGTCACGTACACGATATCAAACTCACTCAGCAAAATCTTCCACTTTGCTAGTTTCCCTGTAGGCATTGGTTTCTGTAAGATGTACTTGAGTGGATCCATTCTTGAGATCAAGTACGTGGTGTACGCCGATAGGTAATGCCTCAACTTCTGCGCAATCCAAGTCAAAGCACAACACGTTCGTTCTAACAAGGTATATCTCGCCTCGTATGGTGTAAACTTCTTGTTCAAGTAGTAAATAGCTTGCTCTTTCTTTCCTGTGTCATCGTGTTGTCCTAACACACATCCAAATGCTCTATCCATGACGGATAGATACAATAGCAATGGTTTTTCGGGCTCTGGTGGAACCAATACTGGTGGGTTTGACAAGTACTCCTTGATTCTATCAAAAGCTCTTTGGCATTCCTCCGTCCATTCTGTGGTGGCATCCTTCTTTAGTAACTTTAATATGGGTTCACAGATTATTGTGGACTGAGCTATGAAACGACTGATGTAATTGAGTCTTCCCAAGAAGCTCATCACATCCTTCTTGGTCCTGGGGGGAGGTAACTCTTGAATCGCCTTGATTTTTGATGGATCCAATTCTATGCCTTTCCTGCTGACAATGAACCCCAGTAGCTTTCCGGTAGGAACTCCGAATGCGCACTTCGCTGGATTCAATTTCAAATTGTATCTCCGCAACCTCTCAAAGAATTTCTGTAAATCCTCTAGATGGTCTGAACTCTTTTTGGACTTGATAACGACATCATCTACGTACACTTCAATCTCCTTATGAATCATATCATGGAAGAGGGTAGTCATGGCCCTCATATAGGTTGCGCCAATATTTTTGAGTCCAAATGGCATCACTCTATAGAAATACACTCCCCATGGAGTGATAAATGTTGTCTTCTCTGCATCATCTTCATTCATTAGGATTTGGTGATATCCTGCAAAGCAATCGACAAACGATTGCAACTCATGCTTTGCGTAATTGTCGATGAGTATATGAATGATTGGGAGAGGAAAATCATCCTTGGGACTAGCTTTATTAAGATCCCTATAGTCTATACATATCCTAATTTTCCCGTCCTTTTTTGGAACTGGCACGATGTTGGCCAACCATGTAGGGTAATTTGTGACCCTGACAACATTTGCATCGATCTGCTTTGTTACCTCCTCCTTGATTCTTAAACTCAAATTCGGCTTGAACTTCCTCGTCTTTTGCTTCACCGGTGGGAAAGCAGGATCAGTTGGTAACTTCTGTGAGACAATATCGGTGCTTAATCCTGGCATATCATCGTAGGACCAAGAAAACACATCAATATATTGCTTGAGCAATTCAATTAATTCTAGTTTTATTTCGTCTTCCAAGTGTATGCTGACTCGTGTTTCTTTCACCATTTCTTCATTTCCTAAGTTGATAACCTCAGTTTCGTCCATATTGGGCTTTTTCTGACTTTCAAGCTGTTCAATATCCTGAGGTAGATTTTCAGGCATCATGCTTTCATCGTATTCTTCATAGTCCTGCTCACGGCTCGTACCTCGCTCAATGGATTCGTTACATGTCATAACCGTTGTACGATGATTTTTACTAATATTAGCGCTAAAAAGTATGAAAGGTGAGTAAAAATAAATAGTTATTTTAAACAATCGAAAGATAAATTTTAAGAAAAATAAAGACTTTTAATTAAAAAGCAATCTAGCTTTTTTAGAAGAGGCGAGTAGCAAAAGGGGCTTAGGCATGATTCAAGCCTCAATTGATCATGCAAAAACATTTTGAAATAAAACTACATTTCCACACTACCAAGACTCTTGTCGAAACAGGGATGGGCTGATGGTCCAGTTTTGCAAGACTTCTCCAGGCTCGGCATCACGGATGGTCAGCTTCTTGATATCTTTCTCTAGTCTATCGTCGGTCATGGCCACGAATAGATTTCCTATTCCCTCAATGACATCTTCATCAACTGCTTCATCCGAGATTGGGACTTGTCCTGGCACGAACACTACTGCCCCAAACTTTGTAATGTGGACTCCTCTTGAAGTAAGCTTATATCCTAGCCCGGCGGTACCCTTCTGATGTTTCAGCTGGATTGGTTCAATTATACCATCAGCCTTAGGTCTGAGCCCTGTCTTTGGTTGATACCCATATTTCAACATCTCTGACGCAACCATCTTCGCTGCTCTCGACATCTCCATCTCTACAGGCTCTACTTTCTCATCAATTCTTACAGCTTGCATGATCTCCAGAGCATGGAAAGCGGCTCCATCCAATTCTTCGGTGACTGGAACAGAATTCACGAAATAGATGGGGTGACTGAGCTCCCCGTGAATGGTAACTTCGGTGCGACCCTACTCGAACTTCACACACTGATGGAGCGTGGAGGGAACTGCTCTTGCCATATGGACCCATGGCCTTCCTAGTAACAAGTTGTAGTTGGACGACACATCCATCACTTGAAATAAGATGGGGAATTCAGCTGGACCTACTTGCAATGTGAGATAGATTTCTCCAATGACGCTTCTCTGTGCGCCATCAAAAGCTCTCACCTTCACACGACTTTCCCTTATCTCTCCCATATTCACACCTAAATCTCTCAACGTGGTGAAAGGGCAGATGTTGCATCCAGAACCGCCGTCGATCAAAACTCTAGTCACGATCTTATCGCAGCAATTGACCGCGATGTGAAGTGCTTTGTTGTGACCAACCCCTTCTGACGGTAGTTCAACATCATGGAAAGAGATTTTGTTCACTTCCACCATTCTTCCAATTGCTGCAGCCAATGTGTCACTCGTAGTCTCTTTTGGTATGCTAACTCCGCTCAGAACTTGTACTAAAGCATTCCTATGGGCTTCAGAACTCATTAGCAAGGACATAATGGAAATGTGGGTTGGTGTCTTCATTAGTTGTTCCTCGACTGAGTAATCTTTAGACTGCATCTTCTTCTAAAATTCTGCGACTTCTGCATCAGTAACATTCTTCTTTGGATTTTGTTCTTTCCCAGGAACCCCTCGATTTAGATCCTCCGAGGCATAACACCTTCCTGACCTGGTCATTCCGTGAGCCACAGCAGCGTCTATCATCTTGCCCTTGGCTACCATCCGATAATCCCATGGGACTGCTTTAGTGTCATAGTCCGGTTTTCCAGTGGTTATAGTGGTTACCACAACTCTCGGCAGTTAGGTTTTAACAGTCAAAGGCTCTCTCAACTGAACTATCATAAAAGGTTGCGCTGGAGATGTGGCGGCAACTTCTTCTGTGTTCCAGACAGGCACGATAGCTCCTTCCAGGTCATACTCTTCCTCCAGGGTAATCATGTTGACTCCTTGATTCTCATGATCTGGTAGAGGGTTGTTGTTCACATTCGAAGGAGTAGCGGTGCATTTGATTACTCCTTTTCTGATAAGAGACTCGATCTGGTTCTTCAAGCCAAAACACTCTTCCGTGTCATGTCCTTGGATTCCCGAGTGGTATGCACATCGCTTGTTTCCATCAAAGCTTCATGGTATCGGATCAGGGATTCTTCCCTCAACCGGCTGCAACAAACCTGCTACCCTTAACCTTTCAAACAATTGAGCCAAAGGCTCAGCAATAGGAGTGTAGGTGCGGGTATTTCTGGCTTCAAGATTAGGACGTGGTCTTGGTGCATATGCTGGTCTATTTTGGTGAACTGGAGCTTGGACCGGGGCATATAGCTTCGGTGGGTTTTGGTGTGCTGGAGCTTGAGGTGGATTATAGTGTGGCTGGGTACTATATACTAGAACATGTGTGATAATTTGGGAGTTATTAAGGTATCGGTGGGATGATCTTTCGTGCTGGTAGTAAGGTGTGACGGCGAGACGTCTTCCTTCTTCTTCTTGATACCACCAATGGAACCTGACTGTATGTCCTTACTTGTGGCTTGCAATGCGACCATAGACTTACTTTTTCTGGACTTAATACCTTCCTCAATAAAGTCTCCCATCTTGACCAAGTCTGCGAACTTTTGGCCCATCATTGACATCATCTTGTCGAAGTAAACACCTTCCTGAGCTTGGATAAAGTACTTGGAGAGTTCATTTTCATCCAGTGGGGGTTGGATATGAGCAGCCTCAGTCCTCCATCGCAATGAATATTCTTGAAACGATTCAGATGGCTTCTTTTGTATGTTGGCAAGTGAGAATCTGTCTGGAGTGATTTTGGTATTAAATCTGAAGCGACTCATGAAATATTTGGCCATTTCTTGCCAATCACGCCATTTGCGAGGGTCTTGGCGAGTGTACCAAGTCAGAGCTTCTCCCGACAGACTTCAAATGAACAGTTTCATCCTCAACTTCTCGTTCCTTCCTATGCCAACCATCTTGTCGCAATAGGCTCTTAGGTGTGCGTGAGGATCGCCCTTCCCATTAAATACATCAAATTTTGGTGGTTTGTACCCAACTAGCATATCGATGTCTGGGTGGATGCATAGGTCATCATAGTCCAGACTCTTGGTTCCCTTGGTGACTTGCATGTTTTTAAATGCCCTTTTCAAACTTTCAAGTTGAGCTGCTATCGATCTCTCTTCATTTGGCCGGACATCCCTCTCTAATCCCAAGTACTGATTGACCTCATATGGTACTTTGACAGCCGTGGATGTTGCAAAAGTAGGAGCTTCAGTAGCATATATCGGTGGCACAGGTATCTCGCAAGTGACATATGCCTCAGGTATGTGCTGCATTGTTGGGTGAATTGGAACAGTGAAGTTCTGAGTAGGCAAGGAAAGATTAGGTGCATCCCTAACAGCGGGTGGATGAGCAAGTAGATCTTGAGCATAAGTGGGAACAAGTGGTGTTTGCTTAGGCGTGTTTGTTAAGTTGGCGGGAGTGACCGGACGTAACTCAGCATTTGGAAATTGGAATTGAGCGGGGAAGGTAGCAGCTGTAAGCTTAGTCAAGTCCCACACTTGGCGCAGTTCTTCCTTTAGGATCTCAATCTTTTGTGCCATGTTGGCCATTTGTTCGTCATTTTGAGTATCTATCAGTTTTTGGGAACTTTCGGCGCCATCTACCGGTACTATCGAGGTATTGTTAGATTCTTCGCTCATTTTTACTTTAGATCGGAAGTTGTATTGCGATTCCGCCAGTTTGCAAATCGACACAAATCAACTTTCTTTGGGGGGTTGATAATAAACATAAAGAAAAGAAAAGAAAAAGGAAACTATGTTAGTTTGGGAAATGTTGGAATATATAACAAATATATACGCCAAGTTGGCGATATTCACACAAAAAAGCATCCTAATATGGAGCCTCGTTTTGCCAGAGGTGGGCCTACGTTACAATCAGTTTGATGATAAATGATCCATTCAAACACATTTGGATTTGAGATAAACATGACTTTCCATTAAGCAAAAGGTGGCTTCAAAAGCTTACAATAGATAGGCCGATGGGAGCCTGAAAATGAAACACATGGGATGGCCATGAGGGCATACACGAGGATGGGTCGTGAGGCACTTTTATGGAATATGAAAGGGGTACAATGAGAAAAGATAACCTAAGGCCACGTAGGACCGTCATCACCATCATCATATATGTCCAAATAAGGCCCTGGGTGGTATTCTCTGAGATCCCATTCTCTCATTTGCCATTCCTGATAATCTGGGTCATCTTCTTCCAGGAACACTAAAGATCCATACTCAGATTGATCTTCAGGTTCTTCCCCTAGATCTTCTCTTATATCATCCTGACTGTCCGAAGTTATCTCATCTTTAACTTAGCCCGGAATAATCTGTTCATGCATGGAGGCGGTGAGATACATGTGAGATATTATTTCCCTGGAGACTTGAGTCACCATGTCATAGTCGATAAAATCAGGGATCCTTTCCCAACTTGGTCGCATTATGGGACCTCCTTCTACCTTCCACGCATAATATTCCAAGGTGCACCGATTTGTTTGTCCGATATCTGCGGATATTATATTCATCCATGATTCATGCAGTCTTCTAATCTTGGCCGAAGGTATTTCTCTTCCGTAAGCGACCTCCGCAGGTTCTATGTGGGACCACAAAGGAACATCCTGATTGATGCCAAATTGGCGCAGAACTCTAAGTGGAGCGTATGGTTGGATCCCTTCTAACCCGATCAACTCAATAAAATAGCTGGTATATCTCCTCAGTAATGCTCTTCCAGTGATCCAAGGGAGCTTCCATTGGATGGCATCTCCCGTAAGATGCGTTAGATAGACCCGCCATCCTTCTCGTCCTATCGGTGCATTCCAAAATTTTAACCTCCGCTCGTGGCTTTGCATCTTGTTGCAGACTCCTTCCAGGTTATCGTTGGCATGTTCTTTTTGGAAGAAATGCTCTACGGCCCAAATTTATAGTAGCAAATTGCATCCGCCAAAGCAATCATATCCTCTTGAGCAGGAGGACAAAGCTCTGAATAATTCTGCCAAAAGCATTGGTACTAATGTTAACTTTTTGGAGCCATTGAACAGGGCAAGGACTACTGGCATCAAATTGATATTGATGCGGCCTATCTTCTTAGGAAAGACCATGATCCCTAAGAAAGCGAGTGCAAAAGCCACAAGTCGGATTCTCTCCCATTTTGCTCTTCTACAAGCAAATTCCTGTCGATAACCATCATAGCTTTCTTGACGTCCAAACCTCTGAAAGAGATAGTTCAAACCTACACATCCATTTTCTACTTTCCTAAGGGCCGGGAAGACTTTTAGACCCAAAGCGTGTAGAAATTTTCTTCCAGGCATAGTTGAGGGCAATACTGGTTCTCTTCCTTCGAGCGCCAGATCTGTGAGGCTACTGAAATCTTCCAAGGTAGGCGTGATTTCAAAATCCAAAAATCTAAAAGTCACAGTGGTTGGTTCCCAAAATTCCATCAATAAAGTGGTGAGGGTTTTGTCAGCTTGGACCCCCATAAGTGATAACAAAGCCCCCAAATGCTCTCGTACTTCATACCCATGTGCTACGCGGATGTTTCACCACCATTTTTTTAGGTTGTCAGGTGCTGAGATAATCATCTGGATGTTTGGTAAGTTTTGGTTGATATTCATCTGAAAGAAAAGGTAAAGGGTATGATAAGTTTGTTTATCCCAAATCCATTATGTATTTTTGTTTGGATCATTTACATCAAATTCACACAAAGTATATGTCGTTGGGTTTTATGAAAAACCCGTTGACATAAGGGCGGTTTCCTAAATGCAGTGTCAATCCCCAGGATCGTCCTGCCTAAGGCTATGCAACATGACCTATTTCTAGAATAAGAGTATTTTCCTAGATTTGAGAGTGGACTGAATAACTGCGAGATGGCACACTAACCTAATTGCACCGACTCTAAAACTAAGAAATCCAAAAGAAGGTGTGGGGGGGCATAAAACCCTCCGCGTGTACCACAGTGTGTGAAATGTGTACGGCCAAAGACTCGATAGAGAAATGCAAGTGAGAAAGCAGTAACAAGTAGTGTTTATCAAACAAATCAGGAACACAAGTTTCGATTTGGCTTGCGTCCTTTCAAACAAATAACGATATAAACATAAATAAAGCAAATAATGTACTGCAAATAAACAAATATCCCAAATAACATTCATATACTAAGCATGCTAAGGTAAAAACATAAGTTAGGTCCCCAGCAGAGTCGTCATTCTGTCGCGCCTTATTTTGAACTGGCCAAAATATGTTTGCAACATCCGGCTCTTCTACCTGGTTTTTAAAAAAAGGGTTTAGAGTCGCCACCTAATCTTTTTAGGAACAATTAGGAAAAACCATTTGTTAATGTAAAACTCTGTTTTTAGTCTGCGAAAACCGATGAAATTCTAGGTAAGGGTTTTGCTTACTCGAGGGGAAGGTATTAAGCATCCCTCAGAGCCTATCCGAAGATATTCCTTAAAACTTAGTTTTAGAAAAATATTTTGGGATATTTGTTTAGCATTACTTATTAAAAGAAAAATATTTTTGGAGGATGTAATTTTAATAAAATATAAAAAAAGAGTAAGATAAAATTATTTCTTGTGTTAAAAAAAAGGGTATGAGGTATATAAAAAGTGAAAGAAATATATGTAATACGGGAGTGATATAAGAGGTGAATATGATTCAAAAAGTAAAAATATAATATTTAAGAGTAGTATAAAAATATATATAAAAAAAAAGTGTAGTAGAGTATATATGTATGTAAACAATGTATGTGTAGTGGTAAAAAAAAATAGTGTGCATAAAGAGTATGTATACAATGTGTAATAAAATAATTACTTATAAACATGTGTATATGTAATGAAAAATAGTATGTGGTAAAAATAGGTATAGATATGCGTGTGTGTAAAATAGTATGAGTGTAAAAAATATATATGTATGTCAATATGCTCGTATGTATGTATGTAAAAATAAGTATATGTACAATACGAAATAATATAATTGTAATATATATGTGTGGTAAAATATATAGAATATAATGGCAATGTAAAAAATATGTTTGTAAAAATAATAATACATATACCTCATACTTGCAATTTTTCTTTTGGAGAATACTCTGAAATGGGATAACTGTGGGTCAAAATTTTATACAAATAATATTAGTAAAAACTGAGTTGACAATCCGTTTTAGCAAAAAATGATAAGCAGATTTTAAAAAAAAGTCATTTTTTAGCTTCTCATTTCTAAGTTTTTGCCTGACGATGTAGAAACAACTAATAGTGGAAGAAACACGATATTCTTAATAAAAGGTACAGCCCCTTAAATTTAAGAATGAAAAGAAAGAAATGTCTATTTTTGATTTTCTAAAGTAACCTTGTGTTAGAAAATGGTGACATGATAATTGTTATTTTAAAGAAAACAATAAACACTTAATACTTAAGGAGAGGGAGAATCCACAAAGGTGGCTATGAGCCTGTACAAAATCACACAAAGGCACATACAAAGTTAGCAAATAACAATGTCAACAATAATAATAAATATAAAGGACTGAGAGAACTAAGAAATGTTGGGTTCTTTGAGAGCCCAACTCCTAATACTTGACTCTGAATGCGAGTGTAGTCTCCTAATAGCTGTTGGCCCAAAACATATTGGACCGAAGTTGAGTTTCAAAATGAGAACTCCAGCTCTCCGGTTGTTCCATGAAAAAAAAAAGAGTAAAGGATTAGAGAGGTATAGATTCTTGATGAAGGAAGAATGAAGAAAAAAATATACTAGAACGATATGCAGACGCAACCAAAAGAGATTTAAACATGTGAATCCAAATACGGAGAGTTTTATCCTAACAATATATTAGCACGAATAATAGTTATCCGAATGTGGTAATTGACAAATGTTAGGTTAGTTGCTAAGTTTGAGAAAGAAAATGTTGCTACATGCTACATGTCACACAACCACACATATAGTCCACACATACAAATACAAAGAATGTAAAGGGCTTGAGAACATTATTACACTAAATGGTCCATTTTTGAAATTCAGAACATAGAAAAGGTAAGCTAAGTACAAGAACACAAAAAAAAATATTTTTTTATCAAAGCTGAAAAGTTAAAGTTGCACCAGCAACACTTAGCTAAAAGAAGATGGCCAATGCAATATTGAATACATACTTGATTTTACACAATCAACTATGTTTGAATAGATTACAATAGCTTCTTAGCATGCTACTTGTATTCAAATGCTCAAGTCACTTTTTAAACAAAATTAAACTCAAAGTTTGCTAAAGTAGCAGCTACTTTTGCCAGAAACATTCCTTTTAAAAGGCTACAGCGATAGGTACAAGAATAGTCCATAATTTGGAATGAGACACACACTTAAACTAAGTTCCCAAAATTTAATTTATACATCCTAATTAGTCTTAGGCCAGATTTGTTATGAAATAAGCATTATAAACGAGAACTAGATGCAACTGAACCTTCGGAATACCAAGGCAACAAACAACAAGTTCAAGCTTATTTCAACAAAAGGAATGAGACATCAAGTGTAGCACGAAGTAACTTAACGAGCTCTTTGTTCCAAATTGAAGGCCAATTCGTTTGTCTTTCCAAGGTAAAGATCAAAATCACAATCCTTTTAGATGCATCAACATGAAAGTATGAACTATTATCCCGCATGGAAACCATATTCTAAAATCTTACAAATAGAGATTATGATGTAAAATGAGAGAAATAACACTAATGAAAAATGAAATTTAGACAAGCAACGAAGTCATTCAAACAAGCTCCTACTCGACAGACCAATACATGTCTTCTTTTTTTTTTCAACATTCAAGGCTACTCGAAAAACTGATTTTTTGTGAAATTTTCAAAACGCAGCAACCCATCTTTGGCGCTAAAGGTTATATGCAAACACTCAAACAAGCATGTAATGATTTGGAGATAAACAAATAACACTACCTGAAAGTTTAAAACCTTTAAAGCCTTTTTCATGCTACGTTAGAAGCTGAAAATTCTTGTGAATGCAACCAATAGAGAAATAACTGCAGCTACTTGTAATGTTCGGAAATGTCTAAATCACATGTTACAGCAGTTCTAAACAGACCACCAATCCAAGCTTTTGAAACTGAAATTGGTAGGCAACTACTTCTAAAATCTCAAGCTTTATGAAAAAATCATTCAGGCTTAATAGTTGTCTATAAACACTTTTCAAACACTCAATCTAATATGAATAAATCAAAATAACCAGAGACTAACTTTACTTCACATTTCTGCACCCGAAATTAAATGGCTAACACGGCCAACAACTATGCTGAACATATGGTTAAGAATTTACAAAACTAAACATAATTGTAACAACGGGATAGAATTTACCTTGTGTTGGGCAGCGATTGAGGCCGTCAAGTGTCGAGTTTCAAACTAACGACTCCGATTCCGGATGTGAACGAACTCAGAAATCTGAAAATTGCTCCCAGTGACTACTTATGCTTTGTATATTGTAGCAATGGATTTCCAATCGATCCTCCATAATGGAAACCCAAGGGTTCCTTTTATAGCCGAAGTTGAGGGCTCAAACGGTTTTTTCCAAGAATTCAAAATTTAAATTCTTGAAAAGCCAAATTGCAAGGGAAATGATGATATTAGAGAAAGGAAGGAGATATGTCTACCCTTTTCAGACTGATTTGAAGAAGAAAGTAACGGGTTGGAGGTGTAGAACTCGGATCAGCCAGATTAAGCTTGTACCCATCGGATAACACTTTGAATCTGACGGGTCTTCGATTTTCTCCTCTTTTCCGAGGTCTGCAGCTGGCGGTGGGGGAAGCTTTACAGCTCTATTTTTGTGATGTCAAAAGGTGAGGGGGGTACATAAAGATGAGGGGATGTCTACATTGATACAAAAGTAGAGGTGAGAAGGGTGAAGACCACCGGATTTTGCCATTAGCCGGTGGTCTAGCGGCTTCATCGCTGCAGAGAGAAGAGGCGAGATGAGAGAAGAGTGATGGGAGAGGGAGTTCTGGGTCTCGTTGGTTTTCAACGATGAGGGGAGAAGAAAGAGGATTAGGGGTCTGATGGTTGTGTTGGAACGAGAGAGTGAGGGAGTGTGTTAAGGATTAGGATTAGTTTAGGGAGTTAATATTATTTTGGGGTTGGGCTGATTAGTTTATTTGGGTATTGGGCTGATTGAATTAGGTTGAAAGAGATATAAAATTGGCCCAAATATGTAATGAATTAGTTTTTGTAGGAAAATTTAATTTCTCCAATCGTTTTTTCACTTAATTAATTTAACGATGCTTCTTTTGACCTAATTAATTTTCCAATACGTATATATATGAATTTAAATAACTTTAATACGCGTAATTGCAATTCATAATTAATAAAACTATATTTTTGAAATATTATAGCGATACGACAAAATTTAATTAGAGTTTGAAATAAAAGTTACTATACTAATATCTTATTAAAATGGCGAAAAGAATGAACTATAAAATATTTTTGGGGTGATTTTATAAGATACAATATTATTAGTTATTATTATTTCATACATAGAAAGTAAAGGAAATAATATATATTATTATTATTATTATTATAAAAAGTAAAGGAAATCATTTTTAAAAATGATTATTGGTGCCAAAATTTATCAAAAACTAATATAAAAATAAGAAAATTTTTTTGGAAAAGTCCTCGGGACTAAGAAGCATATAAAAATTAATTATGGGAAAAATGAGGGTCAAAATTGGGTGTCAACAAGAACCATAATGAATTAATAAATATAAGTTAAATAATTAGTGATTCTTGAACAGTGATCTTTCATGTATTGTTAATCTCTTCACTTTAACTGCTTTTTAATGGTGTACAATGTTAGAAACCACTATTAACCTTTACTTGTTAGACCAAGGAGGTAATAGGATAGTAAAAGAGATTAACAACAGAGATTTGAGGCTACTAACTCTCACATAATGATTTGAGACTGACTGGAGATAATAAATCTAAGACAATTAATGAAGTTTAGTAATTCGACACTTGTGAGACCAACCAGAGATCAAGTGAAATTTTTCTGAATAGGTCGACTGGACTTCAGTTGAACCATAACATATTATTAGTTTTGCATGTATATCACTGGTATAGATCACTAGTTGCATATACCTACTAATTTATAAAATTATGGAGAACACAGTCCTAGTTACTTCTCATAATTTGAATACAACTGATCATTAACTTGCAAATAATTATTTCCTTATTATGCAAACCCCCCTTTGAAATAACGATTTTCAAGTCAAGATTTTACTACTGATAACGTTATTTCATATTTTCTAAGGGATTTGACCCCAACTCACAATTGGGTTCTATATTTAGCAACAATCACTTTATATCTCATTTAAGAGGTGTAATTTAGGCGTATCAAATTTTGTTTCCATTGCCAGATAATGCGGTTTAGAATTTGTATTTAGTGCATATTTCTACTTGTAGTCCTTATTTCTTATTTTATGTTTCTTTGTTGTTTTTGTTTTTTTAGGGGCGATGAAACAACAAGCACAAAGAGAAGCTAAGGCTCGGAAGCTAGCTGTTGAAGCTGATGTTGCTGCATTGGCTGGTAATGTTCAAGACCCTCTTGTAGCTGATCTACCGAGAGATAACGATGTTGATGTAGAGGATGAAAATCAATGTCAACTTGCCTTTGCTTGTGCTACTACCTGTCAGCAATGAAATTTGAATCTTGCATGACATGCTAGGGCAAAAGCAGAAGCTACCTTTGATGAAAACATGGAGCTAGAAGGGTTTATAGGTGCAAACGTGTCTCCCCCACTTGGTGCCAATGCAAAATTTAATGTTACTAGCATCATGTTGAATCTGCTTCAGATAACAGGAACATTTAGAGGCTTAGCAACTAACGATCCAAACCAGTATCTGCTAAATTTTGTAGGAGTCTACTAGGCATACAGGTTTTCGAGTGTTTCTCAAGAGGTCATCAGACACAGAATTTTTCCATTCTCTTTGACCAGGGAAGACACTACTTGGTTGAATGAGCTGCCAAACAAATTGATTATCACATGGAGAGCTAAGAGAGGGTTTTCTTCAAAGATTCTTTCCACCATCCCAGATGCTAAAATTGAGTAATGAGATCACTAATTTCAGGCAGTTCCCTGGAGAAGCATTGCATGAATCTTGGTCGAGGTTCAAAAAGAATATTAAGCAGTGCCTAAAATATAGTATGCCCGATCATGTGCTACTCCACAACTTTTATAGATCATTGGATTCGGTGAATAAGTCTATGACTGACAATTTTGTTGGGGTTACCATATTGCTGAACACTTATGCGCAAGATACAGTAATACTTAACCGATTGACTAAGATGAACAAAGCTTGGCACATGGGAGAGGATGAAGTGGTTGGTACAGGGCACTATATTGGAAGATCTATAGCAGATTTAGCAAAGGAAGAAGCGTGAGATCAAGAGATGGTATATATAAAAACACAACTTGATTTGTTAACAAAGTTCATTACAACACAAGATGCTCATAAGTTAATATTATGGGTTCACAAGGCAGAGCATCATGAGTAGATAAGTATTATTCAGACTCTGAGAAGGAGGCAATTTTTTTAGATGATCAGGTAGTGGGTTTTAATTCTAATGCTCAAGGGTCTAGACAAGACTCTTGGCATCGGGAAGAGAATCAAGGTCAAAACAACTACAGAGACAACAACTATAAGAAATGCGATAGAGATCGAGGGAATTGGAGAGATAAAGATGGCTATAGAAACAATAGAAGTGGTGCATATGTGCCACCTGGAGCTAGAGATAATCAGTTGTTAGCCAGTGAACCTGTTGGATTGAGAGTTGAAGAGATACTAAAAAAGTTGTTGGCTAAATCTGAATCGACTTAAGCTGGGATTAAAAAAATGTGTGGTGAACTGTATAACATAAATTAGGTGGTTACTTCCCATTCTACTGCCATAAAACATCTTGAACAGTAGTTTAGCCAAATTTATGTTGCTGAAAATCCACGACAAAGAGGTATATTATTTAGTGATACATTATCCAATCCAAAAAATAATGATCAGTGCATGAAGGTTACCATATGGAGTGGTAAGATCATGTTAAAAGAGAAAGATAAGCCTATAGAAGATGAGAAACCAAAATAAAAAGCTCCCTTGAAGTCTTGGGTGATAGTAGATGAGGTAGGAAAAGAGCAAGACACTACAGATAATGATAGACCAACAACTGTTGAGGTTGAGAAAGATAAAGCCAAAAAAGTTCCAGTGGATGCTGCAAAAGATTCTCAGAAAAAAGAAAAGGAGATGTTGATTCCTAAAGTGTTGGTGCCTATTCCTAGACCACCTCCCCATTTCCCTAGAGGCTGAAAAAGAAAGCTGAGGATGGCAAATTTCACAAATTTATTTCTATGTTGTAGCAGTTATCCATGAAGATTCCACTATTTGAGGCCCTAGAGGAGATGTCGGGTTATGACAATATCATGAAAGATTTGGTGATAAAGAAGAGAACAGTGAGTTTTGAGTTGGCGGATAACTTGCACCATTGTAGTGTTATTTCTTCACGATCATTGGTTGAGAAAAAAGAAGACCCTGGAGCGTTCATCATTCCATGTACCATTGGGGCCTATAATTGTGCTAAGGCTCTTAGTGATATTAGTGCAAGCATTAATCTGATATCGCTTGCTATTTACCAAAAGTTGTTCTTAGGAGCCCCCATGATAGCATATATTTTCAAATAATCTATCACCCACACTTAAATTGTGCCCTGTCCCCATTACACAAATAAAATGCAAGAGAAAAAGGAAACTTCTCGAGGCTTGAAGCCTAGTCGCGGATATACTCAGGTGGCTCTGAACCACTTTTCTCCACTTCAATCTTGCAGCATGAGTAAGCAGTTGGCTCTTCCATAGAGTCTTTGAAAATCTTTCTCATCTAGAACACCATTTTTTTATGTCCAACTCTAAGTGTGAGTCACCCTTCATAAACATCTATTATTGCTCTGCCAGTGCATAAGAATGGTCTCCCAAGTATTAGAGGAATCTTTTTATTCTCCTCTATATCCACCACAATAAAATCTGCTGAGAATTAAAATTTATCCACTCTAAACTTGACATCTTCAACAAACCCTTCCAGTATGATGGTAGTCTGATTTGCCAGTAGTAGTGGAACTGGTACAGTCTTGAGTAGTCCCAGTTCTCCTTCTAGCCTTTTGAAAATAGACAAGGGCATAAGATTGATTGAAGCTCCTGAGTCACATAAAGCTTTGTCAAAATTTGTACTTTTCACAGAACAAGGCATAGTGAAACTGCCAGGATCTTTGCACTTTTGGGGCATCTTATTTTGCAATATGGCACTGCACTGAGCGTTTAACTTAACCATTAAAAGTTCCTCGAACTTTTTTGTTCCAGTCAAGATCTCCTTTAGAAACTTAGCATATGACGACATCTAGTGAGTACCTTTGTGAAAGGGATATGAACGTACATTTCCTTCAGTATCTCCAATAAATGATCGAAACACTTATCCAATTTCTCTCTTTTAGCATTCTATGAAAATGGCAAGGCAGGCATATATTTGCTTTCTTCAACTCTCTATTCTACCTTCTGCAAAACCTTATTTTTTTAATGCCTTTTTACATAACTACAATTTTCTCAGACTCTTTCCTCTCGATATGCTCACCTTGCTCTAGGACCCCTTATACTTTGAGTTTTCATACTATTCAGGCAATGACTTCCTACTTCTAAGCGATATCGCACTCACAGTTTCTCTTACATTCTTATCTGAGCCACTTGCGGACGTTCCCTGAGCCCTCTCAGATATAGTGGTAGCAATTTTCCATACTTGTTTTTCCAAGTTTTGTATAGCTGCATCTTGATTAGCAAATTTTTCATCTACCCTGGTAATAAAAGCCTTCATCAGTTGCTCAAAACTTGATTAATTCTATTGGGTGGAGCTGATATTGCTGCCTCTGCTAATTCTGAAAACCTGAGGATGCTTGTTGTTATTGCCATGAATTGGCACTACCATTTGGAGAGCTCCAAGAAAATCTAGGATGCCTTTGTCCCCTAGAGTTAAAGTTGTTTGCCCCTTGATAGTAATCACTGTTGAAATTTTCCACAATATTTACCTCTTCTTCTTGACATGGGTCCTTGTTGACACTCATGAGTAGGATGTCCTTGTCCATAAAAATTACACCTTGTTGGTGGTGCCATTTGAGCTTAGGCTATAGTCAATTGTTTCACATCGTTTGCAATAAATGCGATCTGAGCCTGCACTGTAGTGTAAGTATCAACCTAGTGTACCCCAGCAATCTTCTTCTCCTCTGAAGCATATGAAACCCATTGATTAGCATCCTCTGCCAACTCATTTGGAATTTCCATAGCCTCTTGGTATGTCTTTCTCATTATAGGACCTCCCATTATATTGTTAAGTGTCCTTCTCGAGGCAGTCGACAATCCTTCCTAGAAATTTATCAACTATATCCACTGCTCTATCCCATTATGTGGGAACTTTCTTACCAATTCCTTGAACCTCTCCCATGCTTCAAAGACAGTTTTTATTTTAAGTTGGAAAAAATTGTTGATTTCCTTTCTCATTCTAGCCGTCCTTGCTGGAGAGAAATATTTATCAAGAAACTTTATAGTCATTTCCTCCCATGTACGAATTGATCCCGATGGTAAACTTCTTAGTCAGATCTTTGCATCATCCTTCAGAGAAAAGGGGAATGCCCTTAAATATATGGCATCATCAGATGCCCCATTGTATTGGAATGTGTGCATGATTTCATCAAAGTCAATCAGGTGACTATTCGGGTCTTCCATCTGCTTTCCTTTGAAAACACAATTATTCTGAATTGCTTGGAGAACATTGTGCTTTATTTCAAAGTTGTTGGCTGCAATAGGTGGGCATCTCACACTTAATTACATCCATTGTAATTTGGCTTGCCGTAGTCACCCAACAATATCCCTGCCCAGCTGTTATTCTGGTGTACATAGTCTTCCACGTTAGTAGGGGACAATTGTTGCCATGGTTAATGACCCCCTAATCATCAGCATTCTCAATATCATCCACACCAGGAGGGCAGTTATTGGGGTCACCAAGTGCAGTAATTTGAGCATTCTTGTCCATTGTGTTATGGTCTTGGTACTTCCTTGATAACCTATCTTCAAGTTCCCTTTTGAGAAAATGTAGAGTTCTTTCTAATTCTGGATTGTACTCGACTATTTCCAAGGAGGATGATCGTGTCATACACCAGAATTAGAGATAGTACATATTGCCTGTGATACAATGGGACTTGAACTATTTAGAAAAATAAAAAATAAAAACCTGAATTAATACACAAGAATTTATTGAAAACTACTTGTTGTCAATCCCCAACAATGGTGCCAAATATTGACGAGCGCAAAATAGACTATGAATTATGTGCTTCGCTAGTAAAAGATAGTATAGTTTAAATCATCTCCACAGTGATTGGTTAAAGTAATGCATCAATATAATCTTGCTCTGTATTATTCAAGGAATCAAACTTGCTAGTTGGTGTTGTGAAAACCACAAGTTTAGGAATAGAAAAATAAATGAATTGATGCAACACTCATTACACACGCTCTTTTCAATAAGAGAAACAAGGGACCTTGGTGATCCACATATATGCTTTTGATAACTGAAATAGGTCGTCGATTCAATCTATATCTTGATGGGATTTTTCTAGTAGGTAGCGAGACTTTCAGATTGATCTGACGTTTCTAGTGCCCAGTGAAACGCAAAGAGAAACTCAAATGCTGAAGAAAAATGAAAATATATATATAGTTAATCAAATCATTTCATCTCACTCCTCCTTCAAATCTAAGTTATAATTGATTCTTACGAATTCAACCGTTACTTATTATGCCCTAGAAGAATGAGATTTTCCTTTGAATAATTTATTCTTCCTTAGCACAATAGTAGAAGGACTGTGAAGGTTAGTCTCTATAGTGCCACAATGATCTAAATAAGAAAACATTTTTTCAACTATTTTCCTCAAATGATTCTCACACTGAATCAATAAGCTTCTTTCGAATACTTAAGAAAAATAAGCAAGAAAGTTCACCCCAAAGCATGTAAATTAAATCATAACAACAACCCTTCTTCCGAATAGAAATTTAAATATGAAATAATTCACATCTAGCATAAACAATAGACAAATTCAGCTATTGAATAATGTAATGACCCTTCCGGTCATTTCCACGTATACGTTTTCCTTATACCGTTAGAGCTTGTTTGTAGCGGCCCCAAGTCATTTAAGGCTTGTCGGGACCGGTATTTCGGTTCCGGGTCCATTTGTTTGGTCGTATGATAAGTTTTGAAGTCAAGCAAGTCGGCAAAAGTTATCGTAAGCTTCTTTAATAAATTTTCTGAACTTTGGGTAAAATTTCTCAGAGCTTTTCTCTCAATATATAAAGAGTTAGAAGTCCCCCAAAATACCAAATCGAAGGTCTACGAGTCTAGTTTCCAACGAACAAAACCTCACGTCCAACTGATCTCGGAGTAAAAAGTTATGACTGTTTTACCGCGGACTATCTAGCAGAAACCGGGTCGCGAACCGGGTCGGGTCAAGATCGATTTAAAGCCTCAACTTCACGTTTTAAAACGCCATTTCAGTTCTGAAACAGTGAGAAAACATAAGGGAGGGTTCCAAGAGAGTTCTTGAGTATCAAAATCGTGCGTACTTGAAAATATTTAATTTAAAAGTTGAATGTGGTAGAATGTTATATTTTTATTGCTTTCCCAAAATATTTTAAATATCTATGAAAAATACTTTTCTTATGATATTTTCGTGTATGTATTTATTTTATAAGGGTTTTATACATTGTAATATTTTAACGGAGATAGTAAATTTAGTCATGTTGAAAATTATTATTATAATATAGTAAGTTTTATTGGAAATAATTTTCTATTAGTTATGGTATATTTAAAAAGTTATATATATTTTACCACGAATTTATGCAATACCCGAATACATATATAAGGGGATAAAAATATTTAGGGTGTGCCACCCCACCTCCACGTGGATGTGGGGGGGGGGAGTGGACACCAAACTTTTGCAGCAAGTGATGGCTGCCACATGTCAACATTGCCACATTTCATAAGCATTTTAGTAATGATTGTTGGCAAAATCCACTATACATATGTATGCACATATGCCAAACTTTGGATGTTTGGCAGCATTAAAATTCCTTTGAAAAATTCACCCACACGTTAGTGTGGTATTAAATTTCATTCAATTTGAATTCATTTCGGAGCGGTTCGGACTCGGAAATCATCGTTCTAGCAGCTTGACATCGGACGACAGGTAGGTTATGGTTTATTTTCCCTAGACTCCGCATATATAGGATAAAATTGTACTAGCTGGCATCCTTGGGTTGGATTGTTAGGTTGGTACCACAGACCTCGACCGCTTTATTCATGTCCGCCTACTTTTGTTCCTCCGTTGCTTGTAGTACTTGCCGATATATTTTATTTACCCTTGTGGTCCTGTGAGACCTTGTTGACTCTGGAACATAGAAGGTGGGATATTGGGAATGTCCGCGAGTCCCGGGCATATAATTATCCTTCTAGGCTGGTTATGCTTGATGAGTAGCTATGGGCCAGTGCAGGGTCGATAGGTTGATTGTGAGCTGCTGGGTAGCTATTTTGTTTGATCATACCATTTCCATGCATTTAAAGAGGTTTTATCCATATTTTACTACGGTTTGGCTTTGGGCCTACTGGCACTATTTTCTAAACCTTGCATGGCCCCGGGGGGCTGTTTTTTATGTAAATGATTTGGAAATGGTTGATTTAACTTGTGAATATTCCTGGGTAAAAGAAAGTAAAATTATGTTTTAAATCACCAGTTTTACGATTAACGCTAGACTTGGTAGGGTCGGGGTGCTAGTTGAGTTTTCTTGCTACTTGAGATAATTTTAGCCTTGGTCGGATCGAGCACCTGAGATGACTTTCTACTGTTTAGACCCGATTATTCCCGAGCACCCTTGGAGGGGGTTTTGAGATATTTTCCTACTACTTTAGTCCTGGACAGGGTTTGGGCATGCATATTAGAGACTGGGTCTCTATCTTGAACCCGTACTTGCTTCCGGACGACATGTTTTGATACTGAGTTTTAGTATGGGGTCAGGGACCTCCATGGACCTTGCCATCCGGGCCTGGGGCTGTGTGCTGCGTGTGCCGGAGGAAGGTTATACGGTGGAGTAGAGGTATACGGGCAGTGTCCTTCCATGGAACCTACCTGCTGGGCCGGATCGGCACCGGAGGAGGTACATATAGAGATACCATTTCACTTGAGATATTCATGCATCATATCATTCATTGTTTGAGGCTCTACCCTTGTTTGTTGTTTGTTGATTGTACGCTCCGGTAGTATGGGATGCCGGAGGGTTTGTTTTCACTTGTTTGTGTTCCTCGGTTGTATGGGCGGCCGGGGGACTGTAGGTAGACTCTTGCTATTTACTTGTAGAATTGTTCCCTGTTATGGTTAATTATGAAATTGGATATTGCTAGACTGTTAGTTGCTGGATTTGAGATTGATATGATTAGTTAGGCTTGATTCATGTCTCTAAGCATGCCTATCATTACTCTTTCTCTCTTCTTCTTACACTTGAGGTTACCGGTATATCGTCAATTTCGTAAACTTATTATGTATACACTGTTATTGCAAGGACCCTAGGTGCGTTCTTTCTTACTTTCACCTGTGCCTATGGTGTGTATATTCTGCTTACTTGCCTCACATGTGGTTCTGTTGATTTCCCTCTAGGCTAGTTCATGTGTACCTTTCGTTGATTTCTGTGACTGCTTGCTTTTATTCTGTCTGTTACTACGGTTTTATCTTATATGTGCCCAGTCGGTCTATGATACCTACTGGGTACCTTATGCTTCGCATTTAGTGCTCACCCTACCCCCCTGCATCTTTGGGTGCAGATCCTAGCGTGGGCCATTGTCGTTAGATCGCTGTGATTCGTGCTTGGAGATCTGTTGGGGACTACTTCAGACTGAGGGTGAGCTCTTGGCGATCGGAGCTTAGCTTTAGTTTATCTTTTGCTTCATGTACTCTATTACCATTCAGAGACATCTGTATATATTGTTTTGGA
Source organism: Jaltomata sinuosa (assembly GCA_003996215.1). Taxonomy (NCBI): domain Eukaryota; kingdom Viridiplantae; phylum Streptophyta; class Magnoliopsida; order Solanales; family Solanaceae; genus Jaltomata; species Jaltomata sinuosa. The sequence continues at coordinate 54,600 of QJPP01002478.1, read as the reverse complement.
TCGTTTGCACTCCATGTATGTAGTTTTGGCTCTATACTATGATACCATGTCTTGGGGTTTGGTTTAGTTTCCGCATATGTATATATATATATATATTCCTGTTATCTATTCTCTTCATCTTGTTCCCTTACTTTTGCTTATTAAACTACCCTCTCGCTTATTTGTTAGATAGTAGCCCATTACTAACTGTCCTGGGCTACGGGAATTGGTTCGCCTACTGGGGGGGTTGTAGGTGCCATCATGACCGAGAAATCGGGTCGTGATAACTTGGTATCAGAGCTCTAGGTTCATCGGTGTCATCGGTATAGGAGCCAATGTTTAGTAGAGTCCTGCGGATCGGGGCGAAGACGTCCGTACTCAATCTTTGGGAGGCTACAGTGATATTTTAGGAAATTTGACTCTTTCATTGCTTCTGTGTCGTGCGTGGAACCCTTGAAATTTCTGGAAATCTCATTTGTTCTACTTCATTCTTCCGCAGATGATTCGTACGATATCATCGGCATCACACGGAGATGAGCCTCCCACTCCAGCTAAGGGTCGAGGACACCCTCGAGCAGTGGCACCTGCTAGAGCTGCTAGAGTGGAGATAGAGCCTGAGCAGCATGTGGATTGGGGGGCAGCCCAGGTACCACCAGCTCCAGTACCAGCTCCAGTACCAGCTCCAGTACCAGCTCCAGTGCCCACTTCTGTGCCAGCTCCAGCCGCAGCTCAGTCTCCAGATATTCGGGGATTACTATTACAGCTTTTGGGTATGATTGGAGAGCGGCCTTCTGAGGTAGAGCAGACATCCGCTCAGGGGGCAGCCCTGGGTGCACAGAGCTAAGGAGCGCAGCCTGCTTCTATGGCTCCCTGTGCGGAGGTCATTCCGGTTCCATCTTTTGCACAGCCTCTTGCTCCTCGCCCAGCTATGACAGAGTCAGAGCAGAAGGCGTTGGGTAGGTTTTTGAGGTTAGCACCTCCGAGGTTTATTGGTACTTCTGGACAGGATCCACATGACTTTATTACTAGATGTGAGGAGATGTTGCATCATTTGGGTTTGTTGGAGACTCACGGGGTTGGTTATACTACCTATCAGTTAGAGGGCTCAGCGAAGTTATGGTGGAGGGCTCATGTTGCTTGTAGACCACCATCGTCACCTCCTTTGACCTGGTCTGAGTTTTATGAGGCCTTTATGGCCAAGTTCCTACCTCAGAGTGATCGTGAGCGTCGCAGGGAGCAGTTTACTCACCTTATGCAGGGGTCTACGACTGTCTCAGAGTATGAGACCCGTTTTCATCAGCTAGCACCGTTCGGAGCTATGATCATTCCTACCGAGGCAGATAGGATTCGCAGATTTGTGTAGGGTTTGAGGCCAGAGATCAGGCAGCCAGCTGAGATATTGATTGCCGGTGGTGGGTCATTTCAGGCTATCATAGACTATGCCCGCACCGTGGAGGACTTACAGCGACATGATCAGGGGTCCAGAGATAAGAGGCCTCGACATCAGGGTGTCTACAGTGGTTCCAGATATGGTGGAAGAGGTCCCACCATAGAGTTTAAACAAGTAATTTCAAATTGTAAGCAAAAACAATAGTTAACATGATTGTAACTAACAAATATGGAGAAAATAGGGGTGTGCCTTTAATGAGATCATACATTGAAATTGGGATTAATTATTCGACTCATGCATAATTAAAGTGTAGTTGTCTTGGTTAAAGGTATGATGGATTATTTTTCAACCTATCAAACATATATAGACCATGGGTTCTTTAAACCCCAAGGTTTAATAACAATCCAACCAATTGGCTTAAGTGGGTTGAGCTATTTCTAGCCTCACCCTTAGATGAGAAATTCTTAAGCTAAGCTATGTCTAGCCTCAAATCTTGAGAGAATTCCCAAATCCTTACTATTGATACTTACCCAATTATAGAACTCCTTTCTCAAGCAAGAACATAATTAGAAAGCTAAATTAATGTTTGCAGCCATCAATTATTTGATTAAAACTTGAAGGATTCAATAGACCCACACATAGTAATCAATTGTAAGCACAGATAATTAATACCCAATCCCAATTTAAACACCCGTCATGCAGACACCCCTAGAAAGGAAATTAGCTACTCATATTGAAGGAAAAAAAGAATATACCAAGTGGGTAATCATCTATTTCATTTATATTCATAAAACTAACTTTAATTCCAAGCTTTGAGCATATAACAATGGTGTTTTCTTCACAATTCTCAAAGAAGAAGAAGCTTAAAATTATACTACAAAGTGTACTCAATGTTCAATATTCCAATTGGGGAAAAACTCCATGTGAAATCCTTGCACAAATTCCAAAAAGTGTCTTGGAAGCTCCCCAATTATGCAATAGCTTTTCTAGACTATTTTGCCCTTCGGGTCACTTGCTCTTGCACCTGCGCGGGCACCTGCGCCCGCATGTGGTGACTTGCAGCACGTAGGTGCCAAGTCCTGTAGGCAGTGTGAAATGCTCGTCTACAGCTCAATATGCACGGGCACCTCCGACCGCCCTTGATGACTTGTGGCACGCATGTGCCTAGGTTTGTAGGTAGTACTCCATGCTCCACATGCGTTGGCACCTGCAAAAAGCAGGTCTCATCTTGTGACACCATCTTCTTACGCATATCTTTGGAATATTTCTTCTCTCCCAATCATCTCTTGACTTAGCTTCCTTTTAGAGTCCATTTGGGTTCAAATCCTCTTTTATCTTTAATACTCAAGAATGCCTATATATAAGAGAATAGAAGCATAAAATCCTTCTAAATAGCAGCAAATCAAGGCAATAACTCATGATTAAGAGCTAAAAAAGTTGATAGATTACCAACATATCAAACCCCCAAACTTGAACTATTGCTTGTCTTCAAACAAAGAACTCATAAGGCCAAGGATTGACTCAACTTTCCAAGACTCAAGGGTTGCACAAAGGATTATTATGACTCAAACTACAAGAAAATAATAAACTAAAGACTCAAAACAAAAGACTAAAACAAAAACACTAATCTCATTTGGTACCACCACAAATACAAGGCAAATACACTTCATTTCAAAAGCTCATTTCAAGAGACTTCAATTCTCATGCAAAATCAGGGTAACTTTTCATTTAAAACAAAATCATCAAGCTTCTCAAGTCATTGGCATTAACCTTCAACGTGTTCCTCAAGATTCTCTACACAACTTGTCTTATTCATTTCTCTTAATTGATATCAAGACTTCACTATTCACTCCAAGAATGCAATTCCACTCAACACAAGAGAGAACCCCACTCACAATTATATAATTTACAATATAGGAATTATTGGAGAATACAAAGACGCTCACTCTCTCAAAGACGTTCAAGTGCATAAATATAGAACCATAGGCTTTCCTTTTATGTAATACACCACTAATATAGAATTGCAAAGCTCGAAATCACTAAGGACTTGTGGGTAATGATGTAGGCTAGGGTTAAGGTGAGGATTTCATTTGACTGAAGTGACTAAACCTCCCTAACACTATCATTAGGCATTCAAGTACACCTCTCACATCTTTGATTCAACTTCACCTTATTCCTCCCTCTTATAGCCCACGTTTTCCCAACAACTATTCTTCCAAACACTCTTTTGTTTAGCTCATTTGGTAGAACCACTCTATTCTTTTTCTTTCATTCATTCATCTCTTGACACTTAAATCATTTTACCAGATAAGCATTGGGTGCTACCTCACATTGAAGTTTAACTCCTTTTTCCAACATTAATGCACCCCTCCCCCCAAACTTAGGCTTTTGTCAACATTAACATTCTATTTTTTTCATTTATATCCCCCCATAAACTTAGGATGTTACCCTACACTTTCGTTTATAGCAATTAGGGAGGATGGATGCCAAGATAGAGGATTCAAAAAGGGTCAAGGAGTCTAACATTGGGTGCCAAGAAAAGGTTAAAGGCTCAAAGAGGGTTGAATAGAATCAATATTAAGGGAAGAAACTTTTGGGTAAAGTAACTATTCAGAAAAGGCCTAAGGTCATCTTCCAAGCTAAGCAACGTCTAGGATTATGCCTTGAATCATATTCAGGGCAAGTTCTAGACGATATGCATATACAAGAATGAAGTAAACCTTACCACATAAGGATCACAACATAAGAAGTTCACAATTAATTTCAAAATCAATTGGAACGAATGACTTTTGACAAGTTATTCTGAGTTTGCACAACTCATTTGTGAATCAACAAGCCAACCGGAGAATGTGTAAGTCATGACAAGAGAATGCTTTTCCAAAAATCACTTTCCTATCTTTTCTCTAATTTCAAATTCCTTTGTCAAGAAAATTTTTGGTGGTCTATTCGAGACAAGTGCAACACAAACTCAAAATAAATACTAAACTTGGCATTTTCCCTTAAGAAAGGTACATCTTAATCTATAATAGGAAAATTTCACTCTGTTCGACACAAAAATAAAGAAAGAAAAAATTTCTCCATGAGAGAGAATTGTGGTACAAAGAAAACCCTCGGAGTTTATTCAAAGCTAAGTAGTATCTACAAAGAAGATATTAAACTATGCGCTCACGGATCATTTGAGAACAAGGCTCGGCGTAGGCACTAAGTGCGATTTGCAAAGCACGGGTAGTAAAACAATTAGTGTGTAGGACTAATCCAGCAACATGGAAATCTCTCATTTAAGATAAAAGATTAAGCCCGGCAAGGGCACAAGTTAAAGAACCCACCCCCAACTAATGCAAAGAATTGTCCTCAATGCACAAAAATAAGATAAAAGGAATGGATAGAAAGGCTCCCTGAAATTTCTTGGAACTTCAGACTGGCCTCGTAACATAGGTTGGGGGTACCTGCATCTCACACAGGACACATGCCAATGCATCTGGAACACAAGTCCCATCAGTATATAGCAGTGATTTGTCCCTCACATGCTCCCCATCTGCGTGTCATAGGTCAACACATGATAGGAAGCACAGATCAAACTAGAAAATCTTTGTAATTGCCAGTGTACTGCCTCCCACCTGTGTTTGGTCTGTGTGTCATAGGATGATATATATGATTTTTAGATCCAATCCTAGTTGGGCTCCAATTTTCAGCCAATGTAGCAGTATACTGCCTCCCACCTGTGTTTGGTCTGCATGTTGTGGACCCTCACCTGCGTTTTACAGGTGAACATGCATGTTTCCCCTGATTATTAGAGAATTTCCACAAGGTACTCAAGAATGCCTACATATAAGACAATGGAAGCATAAAATCTTTCTAAATAGCATCAAATCAAGGCAATAACTCATGATTAAGAGCTAAATAAGTTGATAGATAACCAACTTATCACTAACCTTGTGCTGAACTAGGAGAAGTGTTATTTCATGGTGAAAGAAGGGATTGTGTTAGGCCATAAAATCTTTGAAAGAGGACTAGAGGTAGGCAAAGATAAGATTGAAGTCATTGCCAAGCTACCTCCTCTGAGTTTGGTTAAGGGTGTTTATAGTTTTTTAGGGCATGCATGTTTCTATCGGCATTTTATTAAAGGTTTTTTAAATATTGCAAATCCTTTGTGCAAATTGCTGGAGAAGGACACAAAATTCATTTTTGATGATGCATGTTTGAAGGCATTTGAATGCCTGAAGGAAAATATCATCTCAGCATCCATTATTATTACACTGGATTAATCCCAGCCATTTGAGGTAATATGTGATGCTAGTAGGTTGTCCTTTTGTATTGTCCTTAGGCAACGCAAAGAGAAGATTTTTCATCCCATATATTATGTTAGCAAATCTTTGAATGTGGCCCAAAGGAACTAAACTGTGATGGAGCAGGAGCTGTTGGCTGTGTTTTATGCTTTTGAGAAGTTCGGATCTTATTTGTTAGGCACCAAGATCATTGTTCATACTGACAATGCATTAACTATATCTCATGGAGAAGAAAGATGTAAAACCTAGATTGATTAGATGGGTACTCTTATTGCAAGAGTATGATTTTGAGGTGAAAGACCATAAGGGGACTGAAAATCAAGCTGCAGATTATTTGTCAAGGCTAGAGCAGGAAGGGACACCAAAGTGCGAACTTGAAATTAATGAGGTACTTCATGATGAGTATGTCTTAAAATATTCTTAAGATCTTATTCCATGGTTTTCTGATTTTGCAAACTTTTGGCGAGTGATATGATGCTTGAAGACTTGAACTTCCATGAGAAAAAAAAGTTCCTACATGAGGTGAGGATGTTCGATTGGGATGAGTTGTATTTGTTCCACATTTTTGGTGATAGTGTCATTCGAATATGTGTAGCTGAGGCTAAGATGATTTATATTCTGGAGGCATATCATTCGTCTCCTTTTGTAGGACATCATGGTGCCATCCGAACTGCACAAAACGTTCTTCAAAGTGGGTACTATTGGCCGACTATCTATCAGGATGCCCATGATTTTTTCAAGTCATGTGATTAGTGCCAATGATAAGAGAACATATCAAGAAAGCATGAGATTTTGATGACCTCTATTCTTGAGTTAGAGCTAATTGATGTGTGGGGGATTGACTTCATGGGCCCTTTTATCAGCTTACATGGCCAGAAGTACATATTGGTAGTTGTTGATTATGTGTCCAAGTGGGTGAAAGTTGTTTCACTTCCCAATAATGAAGGTAAGAGTGTCACTGTGTTCTTTAAAAAGAACATATTCTCAAGGTTAGCACTTCACGAGCTATCATCAGTGATGGGGGTTCTCACTTATGCAACCAGTTTTTTAGCGCATTGCTAGCCAAGTGTAGGTTCAAACACAAGGTTGCTACTGCCTACCATCCTGAGACAAGCGGGCAAGTTGAGGTCTCCAATTGGGAGATAAAGATTATATTAGCGAAGACTATGAATGTTAATCGGACAGATTGGTCTAGAAGGTTGGATGATGCTTTATGAGCTTATAGGTGAGCTTACAAAACACCAATAGGGATGTCTCTTACCAATTAATGTTTGGTAAAGCTTGTAATCTTCTGGTTGAACTTGAGCACAAGGCATTGTGGGTACTCAAAAAGCTAAATTTGAATTGGATCAAAGCCTCAAACTTGTTGTTAGAGAAGTTGTCTGAGATAGATGAGTTCAGACTACAGGAATATGAGAGTGTGGCATTGTACAAAGAGCGAATGAAGCTATACCATGACAAAAAGATTCTGAAAAAGGAGATCAGCCTTGGAAACTTAGACTTGTTGTTCAATGCCAAACTTCGCTTGTTTCCTGGAAAGATGAAGTTGAGGTGGGATGGGCCATTTAAAGTGGTCCAAGTATTTATATATGGGTCCATAAAACTTGAAGGTCAAGACAACAAAAATTTCAAGGTGAATAGATAATGAGTCAAGTTATTCCTAGGTAATCCGAAAGAGGTAAAACTGATCTATCTTGTATACCTTGACAAAATTTGAGTAATCTAGGTACATGCATCATGCCGCGATATTAAATCATGTGTTGCTTGGAAGGCAACCCAAGGGGTAACTTGATGAAGTCTGAGTAGTCAAGTGACCCACGTCGTGCTACATTGTTAAATCAGGCGCTACTTGGGAGGCAACCCAAGATTGTTGTTGTATTTGATTTTATTTAGTGGTTAGGATGTTTTGACGCGTGTTAAAGTGTGCATGAACTAATAATCAAAAAAGTGCAGGAATTGGAGAAAATGATGGTCCTACGGGTGACGCGATGGACCGTGAAACAGCCCATGGGCCGTGGGAAAAAGTCGTGAATTTGAATCGGAGGTGGAAAAACTACTAGATGGAACTCACGGTTTATGTCACCAACTGTGAGCCACCTCATGTACCATGGCATAAATCATCAGTTTCTCACCATGGTGAATTTATCACTGTCTCGATCCCACGAGTTGGATGATGGACCATCACTTATATGATGGCCTGTGGGATTTCAACTCAATGGGTACAAGCAAGGAGTCTGTGGTACCATCCATCACTTAGCCCATGAATCGTGAAGTCAATTCATGGCCTGGGTTAAAAGAAATTTCTTGTTGTTTGTCTGACCTGACCTGACTCGGCTAATATTTCCCCTAATAGAAATAAAATTGAAGACCCGATCACAAAGGGTCAAATATTTTCAACACTCCAACTCCCTCCACAACTCTCACTTAATCAAAATCCCACTAAATACACTACAACCCTCGTTCCCACCTTTGCCAAAAGTTGATGAGCACTCCTACTCTCCTCCTTCACTATTACGATCAACAAAGCACACACACACTCGTATATTTCTCAAGCATAGTTCAAGAACTTCTCCAACAAGGTATGGTGTCACACCCTATCCTTTTTTTGAGTTGTTCTCCAAACTTTTTAACCCATGGGTTCTTATCTGTGTTATTTGAATTGGATGTAAATAGTGGAACCCTGGGTGTAAATCTTCTCAAATGTTGGGAAACTAGAATTATGCTTAATTTGTGGGTATCATGGGAGTGGTGTTCGATTATGAATTGTTGTTTGGACTAATATTTATGCTTAAACTAGCAGGTTGGGTGGTCACACCCATTGAGTTGGAGGGCATTATGACATTAGATGTCCGGAAACAAATATCAAAAGTTATTTGCCTACCAACTCCCAATGTGGTGCATAAAATGACATTAGAGGTGAAATCTATGTAACCCTGTGTATTGTTTGAATTTATGGGAGGATTATGTTTGCGTAATTTTGATGAGCGAAATTGTGTAATTTTGCTAAGGTCAGGATGGTCAAGGCCTTAAGCTTGGTTGATTCATTAGATATCGATATTTACGCCTCGTAATGGTTCATAACCTCAAGTGGGTAATGAAGAGAACAAGTTTTGACCCCAATTTATACTGATGGACCAAGTCACAGACCGTGAACTAGCCCACAAATTATGACTTGGCTTGTCATGAACTTCCCAATTGAAGAAGTCCACTGTCCTAATCTCATGGTAGGGGTTCACACGCCATGAGTCATCTTACATACCATGACCCATTCAATTGTTGGGAGCCATTATCTCAATCCCATGATTGGCTTGACGAGCCATGAGTCATCTCACAACTCATCTCACGGGTCGTCAGTCACTTCACGGTCTGTGAGTTGTATAAAAAAGTTCTTTTCTTATATTTTTTCCTTTTATCTCCTTCCTTTTCTTTCTTGTATACTAATCTTGTTCGCATGCAGGTACTCATGGAACCAAAGACTCTATTACGCTGAGGGGGTCCCTGAAAAGCAAAGGACATCACTCTATCTTGATTCAAGGATCAAACCACTGATTCAGACGATACGGTGGAGGAGATAGAGGCATCCCAGCTCATGCGGAAGTCAAAATAGACACTCAGCCAAGAACACACTCCTCCCCAGTATGAAGAGGAACTAGATGCATCAACTGGGTCAGCTAGCTCAAATGAGGGAGAGTCCGATGCTCTGGGGTCCAGTGCTAAAGATGTTGATGCACCAGAGTCCAGGGATAAAGGGTCAACATCTGAAGCCTGAAGTAGCACAAAAAAGAGCGAGACTTCGGACACTACTGAAGATCTGGGAAAGAGTCTAGTTCTTAAGAGCAAGGACCCCGTATATAGAGAGCAGGTCTGGTGGCAGGTCAAAGGGGCCAAGGAAATCTATCGCTATGGCACCAGCATCATGGAAAAGGGGAACTGCAAATGACCCATAGCTAAAGAAGCCAGAATTAATTCCTCTGAGCCTCAGGAATACCCTGCTATTGATTATGTGTTCAGCTACCACCGCTTGGATTAGGTTAGTCAGCCGTTGAGAGATTACATACCAAAGTTAGTTCGAGATTTCTACGCTGATTATGAAGAAACACTTGATAACAACTGCAAAAAAGGCCTAAAAGAGCCAAAGAATTGTCAGCTCTTGATAGTGCCCCAGTCCACGGGGTCCGGGTGGACATTGCTGCATGAACTATTAATAGGTTTATCTATGGGCCGGAATATGTAGAGCCAGATAACACCTCAAACTATGACTACCGATATGCAAACCAGGCAGTGCAGACTAGATGGTTGGCATAAGTTCTAACCGAGACAGATCCAGAATGGTTGCATCATAAAAGCCAAAGATCTTCAAACCTTCATTGATCTTCAAAGCTAAGTTCTGGTGGGCCATGGTCTACCTTTATCTCATGCCCACAGGTGGTGATAATCAGTTAACTGAGGAGCGGGCTGTTCTAGTGGGAGTCTTATGTCAAAGTATAAGCTGAACTTTGGTCAAATTATTATGGAGAAACTCTTGCAGCGGGTAACTAATCTTGCCACATCGTATCCATTCCCATGCCTGGTTACTTAGTTGTGCTCAGACGCTGGAGTCCCACTATTGGCTAGAATTGATTATGCTACCCCATCTATCAAAACATAAGATATTGACAAAATGAGAGATGAGAATAAGCTATTGGTACGAAGTTGGGGGTCAACATTTGGGTTGACAAAGCCCACGACTATTCATGATGCCTTTAAATTACCTCCAAAAGTGGAACCATATATAGTTGGGCTAGCAATGCCCCCAAGGAGTCTGAATGAGGCTGCCCCTACTACCACATGAAAAGAACCTGCCATTACTTCAGGCGTACTGGCTACAGAGGTAGGCAGTAGTCACCGCAATAGTGCACTATTGAGTCCTAGTGGGACTAGTCCACTTCCCACTACAGCTCTTTCTCCTTCCTCTTCAGCTGTTGCGATGGTCACAGTTGCCCATCCACCTGCTCTGACATTCATATATGCATTCACTCTGGCATATTTTGCCAAGATTTTGAAGAAATCTGAGTGGCTTGAGCATCAGTTTAAGCACTTTTCTCATCAATTGAAGCCATTTATGGATGTGGCCATCACTGATGTCATTGCCCCATTTAAGACATTGCATGGCCACATTAATGCGATAGAGGAGAAAGTGAATGACAGATTCAGAATTGTTACCACCCCAGACCTGACAAATTTGACTGAAAAGTTGACCCAATTGAGGGCTAAGGTTGTTAAGTTACGAGTACGGCCAGCACGAGTGTATACTGAGCACCTTGTGGAAATTCCCAAGGATGAGGAGCCATCATTGATCAACTTGATATCCTTAGCAAAACTGGTAGACAGTAAGAGAGCTCATGAGGGTTATGATGATGATGATGATAAAGATGATGATCTAGCTGAGAAAGAGAAAAAGAGAAAGAAGTAGGATGATAGAATATTCAGAGAGACTATGCAGCGCTTGAGGGATGAGTATTATGGCATTCCCAGCGTACCGAGTGAGTCATCCAGAAGAGCACCAGAGAGTGCTATACCTTCTTTAGACCCTATTGCGAGAGTGCCAGGCACTAACATAATCATTGATACTATTGCTACTATGGGAGTAAAAACGCTCAAATATACTCTCAAAAATAGAGGTATCAGTGACCGTTAAGCAAAACACATTTAAATTTTCAACAAGAGTCGGGGTCGATCTCATAAAGGATAATGTAATGGCGATCGAGCTAATAAAAAATAAAAGCAACTTATTGAAATTCAAAGAGCAAAAGGAAAAATATAATGATAAGGGGGTGTAAACTACAACTAAGGATAAAAGAAAATCAAATAAAAGATAGATTTGATCAATGAATTTTACCTTGCTTTCACCAAGCAAGGACAACAAGGGAGAATTGGGAATGGGAATTCAATTCACAAGACTTGCACCTAATTAACACATGGGTAGTCTTGGCTAAAGATGTACTTCATTCTCTTTCAACCAATCAAGCAACTACCCTCATGGGTTCTCTCGAATCACCACGAGTGAGCAATAACCAACAAATTAACTTGGGTAAGTTGAGTTATTTCTAACACCAACTCTTAAATGAGAATTTTAGGCAACCAAACTATCTCTAGCCTTGATCTAGAGTAGAAACCCCAAATCCCCACTATTAAACCTTCCCAAATTGAGGAACTCCTCTTTCAAGTACGAACACAATTAGTATGTTAAGTCAATGTTTACAACCATCAACTATAAGATTCAAGCATGGAAGATTCAATAGACCTACATAATTAATCAAGAGAAAGCACAAGATAAGAATAAAATACCCAAATTTAGTATTATCTCTAATACAAAATCCAAATCTCAATTCAATAATTATACCTACAAATTAGCAATTAAGAACAAGAGTTGAAAAATGGAAACAAAGGATTTTACAATAAAGATTATCCAAATCTTCACTCCTATGGAGTAGGAAGATGATCTTGCTCTCCAAGCTTGCCAAGAGTTGTGAAATTTGCCAAAAATACCTTCCAAGATGGCTCAGAGGTGTTTTATGTGAGCTGGGGTTTCCAAGGGTGTGAAATGACCAAATTAGGACTGGTTGGAATTCGTCAACTGCACCTGCAGAATTTATAGCCGCAGGTGTGTGACTATTGTGGCAGCATCAGTAGCACAGAGGTGAGGTCGATGTGGTGGCATCAGTGGTGCAGGTGTGCCTGTACTAGTGTAGCATAAATATCGTTGGTGCACTCTTGTCTCTGCAGCTGTGGAAGCGTTGTTGCGCCTCAGATGAGCAAGGGCGGCAGACTTGGCACTTCAGTGGAGTCTTCTCCTTTTTGCTCTAATTTCATCCCTCTTGTTCCACATGTTCCAAATATCCGCAGAAACATGAATCACCTGAAATATAACCAAAACATGCCATAAATGATCCCATATCATCATTAGAAGACACAAAAGCATAAGAAAAAAGATATAAATAAGTGGTAAATCCACCACTTATCAACACCCCCAACTTAAGTTCTTGCTTGTCCTTAAGCAATTTGCAATCAAACCACAAAGAGATTCCAATTCCTATTAAACTCAAGGGCCATCCTCTCATTTTCACAACACACTTACCAATTTAAGCACAAAGGATATGATTTTGATTAGTACTAATAATTAGTCAATCACAAGCGAATGCGCAATATAACAATTCCCTCAATTTCACAAATATTTTCAAGAGTTGCAAAAGAATTACAAGTATGACCAAGTGACAACAACCAATCTTTAAGAAGTGACTTAAGATCACTAGTGCCCAATCGTGCTCATTTGACTCCTCTTTGGAAAGTATCAAATCACCGCTATCTTAATTCGCATGCCCTCACAAGAAATAAAGTCCTAAAACACTCTATTTACAACGACAAATTCACAACACTCACACTCACAAAAGACCTCAAGTATGAACAAGTATCAAATCATAAGCTTGCCCTTATTTTCATTCACTACTAACTCAAAAGTGATAGGTTAGGGATCTCAAAGGTCTTTTCTAAGCTTTTAATGTAGGCTTGGGGAAGGTTAGGATAGCATTTTAGATTTAAGTGACTACATATTCCTCAAACTCCACACAACTTTTTTTTCCGATTTGAAATCAAAGCCATTTCTTTTCGTTTTCGTTCAATACAAGGCACCATTTTCATTTCCTATGATGCTCCAATTTTTATCATACTAATTACCTTGGAGGATTTATTTTCTTTCCTTTCTGTCCTCTTTTCATTTCTCCATCGCTTTCTTTTTCAAATTCTTTCTTCTTTTTGACAATTCTTTTAGGATTTGACCAACAAACCAATATTTACTCACTTATCACTCCTCCAAGGTACTTCTTCATCTTATTTTCTTTCCTTTCTCTCCTCTTTTCATTTCTCCATCGCTTTCTTTTTCAAATTCTTTCTTCTTTTTGACAATTCTTTTAGGATTTGACCAACAAACCAATATTTACTCACTTATCACTCCTCCAAGGTACTTCTTCATCACCTCCAACTTAGGCTTTTAGCCTTGATTCACACTTGTAGAGTTCAAGGAGGAACGGGTTCAAAAGAGGGATTCATTTTCAAAATGGTTTATGGCTTGTACCAAGGTTGCCAAAGAAAAGGTATTAGGCTCAAGAGGGGTGACTAGTGATACAATTTGAGTTTAATGGTGGGTTTTAAAGGCGTAGTAGGCTTCAATAATCACAAAGAAGGCCTAAGATAATTTCTCTAACCAACACAATTAAGACTAGCATTTGAATGACTAAGCGGGTAAGTTCTAGATGACACAAGCAAGCACAAGGATTATTCACAAAACTCACCAAACATGGCATGCAAACTATTCAAGAAGGATTAATTTTCTTCCTAAAAAGGGACAAATAGAGCCACACTTTGCATCTATATAATCACTAGTTGGTCAAAAGTCACAAAACAATTCAAAGGCATTGTCACAAACATCATTCTTTGATTTTCAACTATGTCACAAAATTTTTTGGAGGGGTATGCTCAATTTAGCTCAATTCACATGCAAGACTAAATCTATTAGTACCAAACAAATCACTCTAACAATTATCTCAAAAGATGACAATTTGCCCTTAAGAATAACTTCACTCAATCTATCATTGGTCCAAATCATCTATCTAAATTGAATTCACCAACATGAATATCCTAACATACAAGCAACATACGATTCGAACATGCTAAAGTGTGGGTCGCATGTGCAACGCACAAGCCAGGCAGTATAGGTTTCCCTTCTGCCCATCATGTGCGAAGCAAATGCGAATCACACATCGGCTCATGCGACACAGTGCTACCAACTCTGGTAAGTTTGATCTAGCCTATTGGGTACTCAGAATTTCCCTAGATCTAAACACCAATCAAAGCTATTATAGAAAAGAAGATAAAGAAGCTATAAATAAAGAAGTAACACAACAACTATTCTAGCAAGGTTTCAACAATACAAGACCCAACAAGAGTGAAAACATAGTATCCAAAACAAGCATAACTAACATCCAAATGCCCACCGCCAACTAAACATGTTTCAATGTCCCTAATGCAACTAAGCAACATAAGGTAAAATGGTGGGAGGGGCTCCCTAAAACTGCTTTAGGCACTGTCACAACTCTCGGTGTCCTCGTTATCCTCTCCATGATCATCTGCATCCTCTTCAGACCACTGCACTGGGGCATCATCCTCATCACTCTTACTACAAGATGAAAGTGGATCTCTGGGTTTCATAACCTTCCACAATCCTTTCACACCCTTCCACATACGAGTAAAGAACTTGTCTCTCATCCTCTCCCGTTTAAGCATCTTGGTGTGCGAGCCATGAAGCTCTCCCTGGGACTTGGCCAAATCAGTGTATGTTATTTCCAGTTTAGCAAGATGGGCCCCCTACATCTTTTGATCCTCAAGATATTTGTTAAAAGCTTTCTGTGTCACAAATGAAATAAGCCCTTCTGATAACTCACCTAGCCCTTGAGGAATTCCACTCACCATCTGTCGGATATGCTTCATCTCCTTTGTCATTACCTCAAATGGGCCCATTGCCTTTGAACTACCAGCCATGGCCTGAGATAATATTTCTGCATTGATCTTTCTCTTCTTTCTTTTGCAAACTATCCCCTCTACATGCTTCTTCAATGGAAAGATGTGTCTTGATGGATCCACCCAGTTGTCAGTCAGGTACTCATCTACCTCAGCCCTTCTATACAGTTTGATGATGAGAGATGGGAACATGAGAGTTGGGCTGTATTGCATCAAAATCTTCTTGAGTTCGCAGATGATCATGTGGCTAACATTCACAGAAATGTCATCAAGGATGCAAGCAATCATTTAACCCCTCAATAATGGTATATCGTACACATTCCTGCATGGAGAGACTCGGCTACAGATGATCGATAGCCAGTTCTTTTCCTCAACTGTGAATTCTTTAGAAGTGATGCCTCTTTTTGTGAGGGCCCAGGGTACATTCTTTTCCGAACACAATTTGGAAATCAACCATGTGCTTGGTGCACAATCCTTTGCTTTGAACAGGGCGGGGTCATGATCTTGCAAATGATAGAACCCATTGATCATTGATGCTCCAAAGTCAACCATTTTTCCTCTTATTCTGATAAGTGGGGTCGATTTTTCAATGCTTTGATATTTGCATAGAACTCTCAGACCCATTGCTCATTAGCTTTGCAAGGCTCAAGACCAAAGCACATCCAACATGTGGTCCCCAATCTATGATAGAACTTAGGAAGAGTCGTGGAGACCTTATCAAGACAAATTTCCTTTTCGGGGAGCAGTTTTTTCTTCACCAAGTCAGAGTAGTTCTCCTCTGACATTCAGGAGACATGAATCGAGCTTGATCGAACACCTCATCAATGGGTAATTCATCTTCTAAGAGTGCATCATTGAGGTTGGCAGCCATGTTGGCTTTTTGACCTAAAAGGGTTACACAAGCATGAATGATTGATATTAGTAACAAAATACAATCCCTTGTGGTTTATTAAAGCCAAAGAAATGAGTTGGACATTAATTGGAACGCTCAAGGGGTGTATATTATTTTTGGGTCCTCAAAATATTTGGTCTCGGGTACCGCAATTGCAGTCGGAGTCTGCAAATATGGAGGTTTGCAAATGCAGACACCGCCATAATTGTGGCATTTGGCAGCTCGTCTGGTTCTGCAATTGCGGTCAAAGTCCGCAAATGCAGTTGTTCGCAAATGCGAGACTTTATCGCAAAAGCGGACCCGTTATCTCCAAAGTTCCCAATGGCAAAAACTGCTTCAATCACCCCTAAAATAAATCATCAACTCATTTTTTACATTCCAAATCATAAAATACCCCACACAAACATTTCCAAATCATGAAAAATTTGCCAATTTAGCCAAGAATTTCATTCGAGAAATTCGTCGAACACCTTGTAAGCATAAATAGTTACTACCATATGGAGCATGATATGGGTGCTTAGCCTTCCCCACATTTACAATCAAAACAATACTTACTCTCAAAACCAACCTTACCCAATAAATAGCAAGAAAACCACATATTCGAGTTCAACAAATTACACATCATGAGTCCTATAAGTTGAGATGAACTAGGAGAAAGAGGAAAGATCTTACATGATTCAAATAGAGAGGGGTTTAGCTTGTCATACCTAAATTCTTGTGAAGGTGAATGGATCTTGGTGTTGTTCTTGTGGAGCTTGTCATACCTGAATTCTTGTGGAGGTAAATGTAACCACCAACTTTTCTAGTATTCTGAGATGCCACGGTATCCATCAACAAAATAAAACTAAACAAAATAAAGATAACTATTCACAAAATTGAACTAGAATAAGTAAACTCAAATTCTAAACTAACTCAATACGCTAAATTATTCCCCAGCAACGGTGCTATTTTTGATAACACTCAAACATACTCTCCAAAGTGGAGGTATTGGCAATTATTAAGCAAAATACATTTATATTCCTGATGAGAGTCGGTGTCGATCCCACAGAGAATAATATAATCGTGATCGAGCTAATAAAAAATAAAAGAATTAAATATTCAAATTTAAATTTAGTATTATCTCTAATATAGTATTATCTCTAATATAAAACCCAAATCTTAATTCAACAATTACACCTATAAACTAGCAATTAAGTACAAGAGTTGAAGAATGTAAACAAAGGATTTTTACAATAAAGATCATCCAAATCTTTACTCCTATGGTGTAGGAAGATGAACTTGCTCTCCAAGCTTGCCAAGAGTTGTGAAATTTGCCAAAGATACCTTCCAAGATGGCTCAGAGGTATTTTATGTGAGCTGGGATTTCTAAGGGTGTGAAATGAACAAATTGATCCTGGCTGGAATCCGCCAACCACACCTACAAAATTTATAGCCACAGGCGCGTAACCACTGTGGAAGCATCAGTAGCACAGAGGTAAGGCCGTTGTGGCAGCATCAGTGGCACAGGTGTGCCTGTACCAGTGTAGCATATGCTAGTGTGCTCTTATCTCTACAGCTGTGATAGCACTATTGCGTCTTAGATAGCACAGGGGAGGCAGACCTGGCACTTCAGTGGAGTCTTCTCCTTTTTGCTCTAATTTTGTCCCTCTCATTCCACATATTCCAAATATCTGTAGAAACACGAATCACCTGAAATATAACCAAAACATGTCATAAGTGATCCCATATCATCATTAGAAGATACAAAAGCATAAGAAAAGAGATATAAATAAGTGGTAAATCCACCACTTATCAGGGAGCCACACCACTGGCCTCATCGTCAACATCGGACACTACACTTAGGCACCACATGTATGTTCTTGCCTCCCTTGCTTTTACTTTTTTAGTGCATTAAGAATAATGCACGATTCTTTTTGGTGGGTGGAAGCAATCTGTATGTTTTTTTATGTGTATCTTGATGAAGTCTAAGTAATCAAGCTACGCGCGTCATGCCATGATGTTAAATCAGGCGCTGCTTGGGAGGAAACTCAAGGGGCACCTTGAGTATCCACGTACTTGGGGTTTTCTTATTGTGTTCTTTCCCCGGGGACTTTTATTTCTATTGAACCAGCATATTTAGAACGTGTGATGTGTTAGGTAGAGATAGCTAGGAGAACTTTGGCATGATATAACTGGCACACACAAACTATTTTTTTGAATAAATTGAGACCCATCCAAAATTTTGTATGTGCTTCATGATTGGTATGTTAACCTGTTAGGCTTATCTTTTGACATTGTGCATATTGATTTTGATAACTTTCACTAAACTAGCATGCAAACTGAATAAATGATAATTAGTAATGCAATCTATGTCATGTGTGTGAGGTACTCTAGCTCAGTTCTTACTCTGTATATGCAGTATAAAACTTGCCCGGTTAGTATTTCTATTATCGTAGGATAGAAAGGTTAGAAAAGCATCATAGGCCTTCTTTGTGAAAGTCACTCATACCTAAAATTGACCAACCAAATGATATGCATGTCCTTAAATCCCGAATTTAAGACTTAAGCCATTTCTTGATGAGCCTGATAGCCATCACATTTTGACTTAAGTAGATCCCTCTTTTGGCCCCATTCCCTCCTTGGATACTAGGCTTCAACTTAGGCAAAGCGCCTAAGTTGAGGGTGGTTGATGTTGGAAAAAATAGAAAGGAAAGTGGGAAGAAAAAGAAAGGAAAAATGATCACAAGAAATGGGGTATCGCAAGCATTGAAAAATAAGAGAAAAAAATATAGAAAATCTGTAGCACAAAAAGAGAGCTAAAAGTTAGAAATAAAACCACACCCGAGCTGAATGAAAAGAAATAAGGGAAGAGAAGAACAAAAAAAAGGCTAAGAAGTACAAGTAAAGAAAAAGTGTAGTGTCCATGGAGGTTTGAGTCACTTATCCAAATCTACCATACTCATCTCCAAGCCTAAATTGCAAGCTGAATAAAGTCCCATAGTGATTCTAATCCAACTGTCCAATGACGAAAGAGTAGAAAATAAGGGCAATCTTATGGTATGTGCACATGCATTGTTTGAACTTCTTTGTGAGTGTGAGTGTGAGCGCACTTTGATTATACCGTTCCTATCTTAGCTGCATAGATGTGTGAGGGACATTCTTTGATGTGTGAGGGCACTAAGGTAACATTGTCTAATTTCTACATATGAGGTTGTGTGTCACTGGTGTATGAACAGTTGTCTGTCAATAGTGCAATGTCATTCTTTGATCCTTCAGTGTTAGCTTGAGATGCTTTGAAATTATACACACTTGTTTTTAATGAAAAGAAAGGGTAGAGTGTGTTAAAAGAGTGTGTTGCCAAGTGTTCGTGATAATCACCATTGGTTTCCTAGTCTGCTGATGCCTAAGCATCGTAGTCAAATCTTGTTTGGATTGCTTGAGGACAAGCAAAGATTCTAATTTGAGGGTGTTGATATGCTGAGATTTCATGGAAATTTTGACGCTTAAAACTAAGGGGTTTAGGAGTTCTTAAGTGTGTTTTTGTTAGATATGATGTTCATTTGCTACATGTCCACGAAAAATGACTTTGGATATGAAAGTTGTGATTTTTGATGAAAACCAATGACCCATAAGCCCTGAAGTACTCCACAAGTCGTGAGGGCAGCCGTGAGATCTTTCCAGAGAAGAGTGCAACTATATTACACCCAACGAATACCTTCGACGGGCCATGGGATGTGCGACGAGCCATTAAGGCCAAATCGTGAGTTTGTTCTAGAGAACTGTATAACCCAAATATCAGCCGACGAGTGCTTCTAACAGACCGTGAGATATAACACAAGTTGTCGAGTCCATATTGTGAGATCAAGGCAGAGGATTCGATTTTTATGTCTATAAATACTTTCTTTAGGATCTCTTTTACCCTTTACTTGTCATATACGACAAAACTAGACATTGTAATATTCTTTTTACATTACTTTGAGTATTAATACGAAGTTCTTTCTTTGTTCTTGATTCTTGAAGATTGCTTTGGCTATTGTTCTTGGATTTTCATGGTTAATACAAGTAAGTTATTTTTTATGAATTATTTTATGATTCTCTCAAACATGAGTACCTAAATACCATAACTAGGATTATCAAAACCATGATGAATTAATAAATGTAGGTTAAATAATTAGTGATTCTTGAATGGTGATCTTGCATGTATTATTAATCTCTTCACTTTTAACTGCTTTTTAAGGGTGTACAACATTAGAACCTGCCATTAACCTTTTACTTTCCAGAACAAGGAGGTAATAGGTTAGAAAAAGAGATTAGCAACAGAGATTTGAGGCTACCAACCCTCATCTAATGATTTGAGACTGAGTGGAGATAATCAATCTGAGACAACTAATGAAATTTAATAATTCAACACTTGTGAGACCGACCAAAAATCAAGTGAAATTATTTTGAATGGGCTGATCGTACTTTAGTTGAATCATAACGTATCATTAGTTTTCCATGCATATCACCGGGATAAATCACTAGTTGTGAATACCTACTAAGTTATGAAATCATGAGAAACACAATTCTAGTTACTTCTCATAATTTGAATATAACCAATCATTAACTTGCAAATAATTATTTCCTTTTTATGCAAACCCCGCATTGAAATAACAACTACCAAGTTGAGATTTCACTACTGACAACATTCTTCTATACTCTCTGTCAGATTTGACTCCAACTCATCATTGGGTTCTATATTTAACAGTGATCGCTTTATATCTCATTTAAGAAGTAATAATTTGGGCGTATCATATATCAAATATAAATACTAAAAGTAACTTTATTTTCTATTGGGGAGTTTCTTAAACTGACATGCATCATGTGAGAAAATAATGCCTAACGTATTACCCATATTAGCAGAGTTATTTTATACCTTGCTGGGGTATAGAATAAAGCATGATATGGATACAAACTTGAGCCTTTACTAGAGGCTAAATGAGGAGTCGCTTGAACCAATGGTACGATCCTATCCTACACAGGCATACGTAGTTTTAGGGCTTGGGTTACTTGAATTCTTACCCACCTTGGTGTTAAATAATATTACCAAAGGCAGAACTCTCAAAAATCATATTTCAAAACATTTTGGTGAGCTTCCTTTCTCAATTTCATAAAAAACTCATGCTTGGGAGATCTTACGCTCAAATTTATAATCTTTCTTGCTAGCTTGACTTTTAAAGAAATTAGAACTTTCTTCTTTACGAAAACCATAATCCGAGAGCCTAAATCAAAGAACTTGAAATCTTTTATGAATGCATGCTTTAAATCTTTAAAAAAAATCTCATAAAAATATAATGCATATCAATAATATCATAGAATAGGCCTTTGAAAATTATAAAACAACTCATAAGGTCCATAGGATAGTACAAGCATGAACCGCAGAAATTCAATGAACGAGAAACACAATGACATAGTATTCCACACTTTTCATAACTAGATTTCCAAAAATAATTGACTCAAGAAGTGAGGAATTCGAATAAGGAACCTTGGGTAAGAACTCTAGCTTTAATATTTTCAAAAAACTGAACCTTTAGATAGTTGAGCATGGGAAAGAACAGAGTTTCCATACTATGATAGACTTACATACCTCTAGTACTCCAAATCTTGACGGAGAACCTGCAAATTCTGATCTTGGGACCTAGAGAATGATTTTCTCAAAGAATCCTAAGATTTTGTATTACAGAACCTTGTTAGAATCTGTAGTTTAGGGATAGGAATCTCCAAATTCACAAGGGAAATGATAGAGATGACTTACCTAATTTTGAAAGGATGAGGGGGAGATCTTAAGATTGATAGAACTGATCTGAATGTAAAAACAAAGAGAAAAATGGCTAAGGCATCCTTTTATAAGGACCAGCGATTTCATTTGTACGGTCAGGTTCACGAGCCGTGAACCAAGTTCATGAACTGTCATTTAAGTCGTAGAATCTTTCTGAGATTTCTAAGTCTTTGGATCATATTTCACAAGTTAGTTTTTACGGGCCGTCGTTTATGTTCCCAGACTTTGGTTTGATGCGTCTGATTTTCTGAGACTTTGTTGGGTCTCTGATTAAATTTTATGGACTGGGTTCATGGACCGTTGAGTGGGTTTACAGACCATGGTTCCTCTCGTCGTGATTTTCAGAGATTTTCTAGGTCTCTAAATCATTTCTACAATTTGATTCACGGGCCGTAGAATGAGTTTATGGTCTGTGGTCTTACCCATCGAGACCTGATAGATCAAATTCTATGAGCTAGTTTTCATGGTCTTTTTCACGGATCGTGCACTGCTTATATGATCTGTACAAGTGGTTGTGGACTCTTGGGAATAGGCCTGAGATGGTCTAAGTCTTTCATAAACATTGATTTGAAATTTGAGGTGTTACACAATGCACATCCAAGAAGAATTAACTGACGGAGGTGATTCACGCCAATAAATGATGCAAATGACTTTTCATACCTATTCATAAGGTATGTGGTGTCAAATATAGTTGCATCATGGAAGTCATGGTACAAAGCTCTTGACTGGGGATGAATCCACAAATAATTGGAAAATCTACTTACGTTGTCTAATTAAGCTGCAAAGTTTTTACATTTTCATGAAAAAATTTACCAACTATTGAGCATCCCTTACTTCTTCTGATAGCATGTCTCTTATACCTAGAATGAAATTCTTATAATCTGATGGCAGGTATCCCATTTCCTCAAACCCGCCATTCTGAATCTATATCATTCTAATGCTCTGACATATTCCCAAACCTGATCTATCATTGGCCTCAAGTGTCCTCTTCACTCCCTTTGACACACTCCTATGGCCATCCATAAGCAATCTCACATCAGGATATAAATCATGTATGTGTTCTTCATCAACCTTTCCCACGCAGCAGGTTCTATTACTACAAATCACACCGTTGACCTTGGATCCACATCCAGTTCTCTTAATGTACTTGGAACACCTAGCTTTCCCTCCCTTGTGACATGTGAAAGGAGCATACTTATATTCACCATTTTATTTTTTGATTGTTTGTCTCATAGCACAAAATCCTTTTGATTTGGCGTATTTCTTTTAGTATTCAAATAATTCATCTAAACTGACAAAAATTATTTCGAATTTTAGATATTTCAATATTTCATGAGACAAACCCTCATTTTCATTGCCACCAAACCCATCACCCAATACAATATCATCATTTCCACCCAATTGGTGATAGCTTCCTCTGTGCTTAATGAGTTGACATGCTTCATCATCCATGTTTGCATAATCATTGGCTCCATCGTAGTCAATATCTTTAGCGGTAAAACTATTTATTTCTTCATTCTCAATTGAAAAGCAATAGATGCGATGTATTTCATCATGATCGACCATTTGTCGGTAGACAATATCAATTTCTTCATTGTTGGTCAACTGCTGATGGGACAATCATGGAATTTGTATGGCCAAATCATGATATCAATTTTCATGCTCGATGGAATGACGATCTATCAATACTAAAATATGTATGTCCAAATTGTTGACTCCATAATGGTCAAGGGAATCATCAGGTCCAAATACTGTTGGAACAAATGTTTCAGTTAATTTTGATAAGAGTTTTATTTTCAGATTGAATGAATGTGAATTCATAAGTTTCATTTCATTTAGTTTATACATTTTAGGTTCTTTGATAAGATACATTTCTTACAAAATTCATGAACCTATTAAGTATAAATATTATTTGATGAAAACTCTTATCTTACAAGAACTTTTATCCTATATATAGTTCTTCTTTTCTTGTAAAGAAATAGAATTTCAAAAACACTTCCCTTTGAAAATATGTGAGAGACATTGATCAAAAGGTGAAATCACAGATTCAAGAATAGAAGAGCAACATTCCTGAATGCTACTTGTTGTGTGGCTTAGTTAAATCCCAAAGATAGAGTTGTCATTTGTTCTTCCATTTGCTCGTGAGAAAAACTCCAACTATCTTCAAGAAATGTCTTGACGTGCCTTTAATCCAAACAAGTCCTAATTTGTGTCTCTAATATTAGAATTATATGTATTCTAACAATTTAATGATATTTCAGTTCGAGCAGTGGAAGATATTATTATCCATATTCCAACAATTTGAAGATAGTTGTCTCTATGAGTTGAATAACAAATCTAGATATTAGAGTGCATATAAATACGGAGGTTTCAATTGGTATGTTGAAATATGGGATAAAATTTATCACATATCAAATGATATGAAATATTTTTAAAAAATATATATATTATGAAATAGTGGGGGATTTGATAGAGTCTGTATATACAAACAAAATAACTATATACCCAATGGATAGAAAGAATTTTGAAGATTTGTTGAGGTTTTGTTGTTGTGTTGATAGAATTACAATCATAGCATAACAATTGGTATTGAATAGAGGTAAAATACTTGTGATGGAGTATTGCAGAAATCGATCTCAAAATTTAAAAGTATTTTGCTGACTGTGATTATGAAGATGACCAACTAAACAACATCAAAGTCATAATCAAAAGAAAAATTATCAATAAAATTTGGGTTCTATCTTCTAAACTTTATCCTCTATTTATACTCTATCTATTGTGATTTTTCGTAAAATCTAATGCTAGGTGTATAATCATTTTATGATAATCTTGAATGATACGCATGATTAGAGATAACATATGATTCCTTTGAAAAATAGTGCAAATTGATTTGCATATACATATGTTGCATGCGTAATTGTAAAATGTAAGTTTTCAAGTTCGTGAAAAGCATATTATTTGAAAAGATAATATATATGCATGAAAGATTAAATATTATTTTGAGATTGTGATAAAATTATAACATTTCTCCTTATATTATGAATTTTCTTGACTTGAGGCATGAACGTCTAGGTCACGTGAATTTAAGATCCATTTGACTCTTAAAAAATAATTGATTGATTATTGTTTGTGAAATGAAACACCTTGCTAAGGGTCTTACTTGTAGTAAATGCAAGATAATAAAGTAATCTTTTAAGATAATTGAAAGAAAATTTACATTTTGAGATTAATTCACATAGACATTTATGAGATAGATTGCTTGTCACATAATGAAAAGAGATAGTTTATCACTTTCATTGATGATTATTCAAGAAAAGCTTTCAATTTTGTTAGTAGATATGAAACATGTTATTTGAAAGCATCATATTTATATTCAAAGAAAATTGATGTACATATATGTTGCATATAAAGATCATGAAACTTTCAATTTGTGCAGTGATATGAATATATTATTTGTAAATATCATATCAATACTTGAAAGTTAGAATATCATTTGAGGTCAAGAAAAAAAAATGATATTGATTCCATTATAAGCTGAAGACTTTTTATGGATTAATATATATATATGATAATGTCTTCTATTGAGGAGTATATTGTATACATATATGGTGAATTATGTTTGGCAATAATATGGCCTTTGAGTTCCAAACTATGCGAAAACTCTTAGAACATTGAAAGTATAAAGCATATGACTAGTTTTCAAAAGTCTATTGTAGACTATATTGTCTAATATAATTTTGATGAACTTAAGGACATAAATTTTATAATGTCAGTCTCAGATAATATTTTGTGAATATATCAAACTGGTCCAATATTAATAACGACCAGTTGATAAAATCAAAATTTATAATTGTCTTCTATTTGAGAAGAAATTGACTGGCATAGACATATTATATTAGACATTCCTATATGGAGTAAGGAAGTATCATCTTCGACTATCTATTGTGATAATAAAGTTGTTATATTTTGGGCTTTAAATGATTATTACAATGGCAAGCCGAGATAAATTCATCTCAAACACAATCACATCAGTAAATTATCAAAGAATGACATAATTCGCTTCAATATGTGAAGCTCAGATTAAATTTAGCAGATTCTCTGTCTAAAGTTCTTAGGCAAGTAATTAATGGTGATTTGTAAAGGATGAAAATAAAGTTTGTTAAAAATTAATTGTACTTTATGGGAACCCTACCTAATGATGCAATCATGGGTTCAAAGGAAAAAAACAAGTAAAGTGACAATTGTGGAGCACATCAAAATTTTCATTTCCTAAAAGAATAAATAGGTATGCACATGTTGAAATTTTATTCTTTAATGAATCTATAAGATCGATCTCGGTTGGAGTGAGTAACAACACTCTTAATAGATTTATCAATATTCCTACTAAAGAAGATGATGAGATTATATTCTCTTAATAAGTCTATAAATCGATCTCGATTGGAGTGTGTAGGAACACTCTTGATAGATTTATCGATACTTAGTTGTAAAGGAAGATGAGATTATATTCTCTTAGTAAGTCTATAAATCGATTTTGATTGGAGTGTGTTGTAATAACTCTTGATAGATTTACAGATACTTTATTGTAAAGGAGGATGATATTATGTTCTCTTAATAAATCAATTAATTCATTTTGGTTGGAGTGTATAGGAACAACTCTTGATAGATTTATCGATACTTTATTGTAAAAGAGGATGAGATTAAATTCTCTTAATGAATTTATAGACCATTTGGTCAGAGTATACAAAGTTACTCTTGATTAATTCACCGGACTAAGTGCGAAGTGGAGGCCGCTTCAATAAGATCTTAACAACGAAATCTTAAAGCACTTAGATAAAAGGATTAGGATACATGGTCGTAAGGTGTCAAAGGATTATCGATTTTCACCGAAACATAGTAATGTGTGTGATGTATTTTCTACTTTATTCAATGAATTACTTAGTTCAAGATTTGTTCACTAAGTAGTCAATGATTTTAGAAAGTCTTCACTAGCTAATGGTTCAAGTCCAAAAGACACCATTATTGATGCATGTTACTAGATTAATGTCTCAGATTTTCAAAATTTCTTGAAAAAAGTGGAGGATTGTTGGAACAAATGTTTCAATTAATTTTGAAAATTAAATTTTGATAAGAATTTTATTTTCAGATTGAATGAATGTGAATTCATAAGTTTCACTTCATTTAGTTTATACGTTTTAGGTTCTTTGATAAGATACATTTCTTACAAAATTCATGAACCTATTATGTATAAATATTATTTGATGAAAACTCTTATCTTGAAAAAACTTTTATTCTATAAATAGTTCTTCTTTTCTTGTAAAGAAATAGAATTCCAAAAACACTTCCCCTTGAAAATATGTGAGAGACATTGATCAAAAGGTGAAATCACAGATTCAAGAATAGAAGAGCAACATTCTTGAATGCTACTTGTTGTGTGGCTTAGTTGAATCCCAAAGATAGAGTTGTCATTTGTTCTTCCGTTTGCTCGTGGGAGAGACTCCAACTATCTTCAAGAATTGTCTTGACGTGCTTCTAAGCCAAACAAGTCCTAATTTGGGTCTCTAATATTAGGATTATATGTATTCTAACAATTTGATGATATTTCAGTTCGAGCAGTTGAAAGATATTATTATCCATATTCCAACAAATATATCATTTCGGACATATGAAATCACGTTATTGCGGTCGTTTCCTTCATTAACTCTTTCCATCAGTAAGGTACAAAGTAATTTATGGTGAAAGAATGTGTTTGGTTGGAGTTTATGATGCAAGAAACAAAAAAATATCCTTATGTATCTAGTATTGGGCTAAACGAAGGAAGTTTGGTTGGAATTTATGAGAAAAACAGCATAACAACTTTTCGGTGAAGAAAACAACAAAACATTTCTTGTTTCTATCTTGCTTCTATTGCACCTATGTATAGATTGGGGGTGAAGAAAAAATTTATAGGGGGAAACAAGTAGGAGCTCATATGAATCTTGCTTTTTTGGTGGGAAGCTTCTATTCGAAAATGATGAAACACTTTTAGGAGGGAAATGCCAAGGCATGTGAGGGTGTGTATGGCATGCGCCCGATAACTTTGTCAGTGCCTAAGCGTATAAATGTCATGTACATAATTCTTGATAATTTTTTGACATATTTTCTCGGCAAAACTCTTTTCAGAATTTTGTAAGTGTCTACACGAAAGAGAAAGAATAGGGAAAAAAATAAGATAAATTATTATTGTGGTCATGTTTATTGTCCAACCTATAGAGCCAGAGTTAAATTTTGTCAAGAGTCTAAGCTAATATTTGGCCACAAATTTTTTAATCGGATTTAAAAATTTATCTTCAAATATATGTTTGTCCATGAAATTTGATCAAATTTTAAAAATCTGATTTTCAAATATTTTTAAGCTGTTAGGGAGAAATTTCACTTTCACTCACACAATTTTAAATTTGTTTCAAGTAAAATGTATGTCAAAATATAACTTCAAATTTCAAAAATTATAATTTTAAAAACTCAAATTCTTAAGTTTCAATATTAAAATTTGTGGTCAAATGGAAGACAAGTGGATGTGATAAAACGAAATGATGAAATAGCTTCAGAACAAAAATGGAGATGCAGAGAGAGGACACCAGTAATAATAATAATAAATAAATAAATAAAGAAGAAGAAGAAGAAGAAATGGGTCAAAGATGGAGTATTGTTTAGACTCTATCTTGATGGTAACAAAGAAGACTTGACTTGAGTAGACTGATAAGATTATTGAATTTGTTTTCTCTATTGAACAAAAGGAAGTTTCTCTATATATTGACACACATAATTTGAATTGATTTTGGGTGGTTCAAAATTTAATGTGTTGAAAGGAAATACTAACATTTAATTTTCTGACTTTTTTATAGGATATGATGGTTATTAACTGATAAGAGATGTATTTAATTTTTATTGAAGTATACATCTATTCACGATGGAAAAGATCATATATATATATATATATATATATATATATATATATATATATATATATATATATATATATATATATTAACATGATTTATGTAAAAAATATGCACTTTGTAGGAATTGCATTCGGTAGCCAGTTTTTATCGATGAAAACATATATAAGATATTTAAAATTGTTTATGAGAAAAATAATATATTACGAGAAATTTAGTGACGAAATCCGTATCTAAGTCTAACTTTTTTCTTATAGTATTTATTGTTCAATGAGGTGCGCGCTTGAATCACGCGCAAAGCGCGTACACTAAGACTAGTACTATATTAAAAGTGTGAAGCACCTTATAATGTGATTTGAACTTTTTACCCTTCATTAAAAGTCTCTCCTTTAGACAAAATCGTCTTTTTATTTTTTTTTCCAATTATTATTATTATTATTATTATTATAATTATTATTATCATTATTATTATTATTATTATTATTATTATATAACAAGAAGTCTAAATTTATAGAATTCATTAAATTTATTTTTATACGACTATGTTTTTTAGCTTTAAACATCAGTTTAGGATTAGGATTCCTTTTGATAAATTAATTAATATTATTTATATTAATTGTCTCTCTTTATTTAGTTAAATTTGTTATTTATACGATTATGTTAGTATTTAGATTTAAGCATAACTTTAGGAGTTTAGGTTTAGGATTAGAATTTCTTTTAACTAATCAATTAATATTATTTATATTAATGTCTCACTTTATTTAGGTTTACGATGACTATTCTTTCAAAAATTGTTCTAGGAGAAGAAAATTATAATATAATATATATATATAATATATATATATAATATATATACTATATATATATATATATATATATATAATTATATTATATTAAAAGTGTGAATGACCTTATAATGTTGTTATTCTTCTTATTGTTGTTTTTTCTACTTAATATAGGTGATAGATGAATGTTTGGTCAGGCTTTGAGAATTTTTTGTGTAGAGATTAGGTTTAACAGTATTGTTTTGATATCTGGATGATAGTATTATTTTGTTGTAGTTTTTATTTTGTTACCAAATATTATTTTTTCTGCTTAATACAGGTGGTAGATGTGCTTGATCGGGTTATGAGAATTTTTCGTGAAAGTTAGGTTTAATTGTATTGTTCTGATATCGCGATTATCGTATTATTTTATTGTAGTTTTTATTTTATTACTAGATTTTTTTTGTTGTTGCTTAATACAGGTGGTAGATGAATATTTAGTCGGGTTTTGAGAATTTTTCGTGAAGGTTAGTTTAATTATATTGTTCTGATATCTCGATTATCACATTATTTTATTGTAGTTTTAATTCTGTTACTAGATATATTTTTTTTGTTGCTTAATACAGGTGGTAGATGAATGTTTTGTCGGGTTTTGAGAATTTTTCGTGAAGGTTAGGTTTAATTGTATTGTTTTGATATCTCGATTATTGCATTATTTTTTGTAGTTTTTATTCTATTACTAGATATTTTTTTTTTTGTTGCTTAATACTGGTGATAGATGAATATTTTGTCGGGTTTTGAGAATTTTTTGTGAAGATTAGGTTTAATTGTATTATTCTGATATTTCAATTATTGTATTGTTTTATTTTTGTAAAGATATTAAAATTTATATTTTTTTTAGTGTTGACTTTTATTTTTCAAAGATATGTTTATTTCGCATATATTTTTATTGATTAACGTAATATATAATGCGATACACGTACACTAATCATATTGAATAATGATTTAAATACGTGAGTGGTGAAGAGCTTTACTGGGCTCAATTGCAATATTATATACTCCATTGTCTTTTGTATGCAATATTTATATTGTTGCGATACACACGTGCAATGCATGTATACTAAACTAGTGTATATATATATATATATATATATATATATATATTTATGTTTCAATTTCTATCAATACCTATCCTACTAATTAAGTTTAAAAAATATATCTTGAGCTTCAATAACTTCATCTTTTGTGAAGTCCATTTTGTTCATTCACTCTAAATCTATTTGATTTCATATTGAAGACTTTTGACTGATTCCTTGAACAGAAAATCTTTCATTGTTACTTGCTGCATCTTGTGTATATATCATTAAGTTATGTTCTCTTAGTTACTATTTCCATTTCTAATATTTTAGAGAGACATACTTTTATATATATATATATATATATATATATATATAAAAAAAACACGTCTCTTGTTTATGTTAGATGTGTTTAAGGCTGACTGTCGAACCGGTTTCAACCGGTACTATTCCGGTACCGGTACCGGTCTATACCGGAATGGAATGGTATGGATTCTATCCGGTACCGGTTCGGAATGGTATACCCGTTTCGTGTCGGGAAACCGGTACCGGTAGCATTCCGGTTTCGGTCCGGTCCGATCCGGTCGTCCGGTCAAATTATTTTTTAAAATTTTTTGTAATTTTTATCATTGTTTTATACTTTTATAGTTTTATACTTTTATTCATTGCCTATCTTTTTTATCATTGTTTTATACTTTTATAGTTTTATACTTTTATTCATTGCCTATCTTTTTTATCATTGTTTTATACTTTTATAGTTTTATACTTTTATTAATAATTTTTAAAAACATAAACTAGTAGACTTCAAAACATAAACTTATAAATTGAAAACATAAAAAATAAAAAACTTTAAACAAACTAAAACACTTCAAATATATAACTTAAAAATATATATAAACTTAAAACTTATAAGTTTTAACTCATAGCTTATAAATTGAAAAACTAAAAAATAAAAAAATTACAAACTAATAAACTTCAAATATAATTTATATAAGTTATAAAATTTCAAAACTTAAACAACTTTTAAGTTATAAAAACTTTTAAGTTATAAGTTATCACTTGAATATTAAGTTTGAAATTCGAAATGTAATTCAAAATTTAAGTTGTTTTTTAAAAAATTAAAAAAATTTCCATTCCGGTAGTCCGGTCCGGTACCGGTTTATACCGGAATGGGATGGAATCCGATTTTCATACCGGTGGTACCGGTCCGGTCCATTCCGGTACCGATCACCATTTCGGTACTGGTCATACTGATACCGGTCTATTCCGGTCCGGTACCAGTCTATTCCGGTCCGATCATCCCATTCCGGTCCTGTGAGCATCCTTAGATGTGTCATTAATTTTAAATTAAAAATGAGGCAACTTAAACACCTCGAGATTGTATCAAAATAGACAGAGACTCTGATTGTGTTTTTATGCGAAGAAAAACATTTTTTTTTAAAATATTTTCAATTTTCTCATATTTGATTGACTTAAATATTTTTTAAAGGAATTTAGGTTGGGAGTCAG
Source organism: Jaltomata sinuosa (assembly GCA_003996215.1). NCBI lineage: Eukaryota > Viridiplantae > Streptophyta > Magnoliopsida > Solanales > Solanaceae > Jaltomata > Jaltomata sinuosa. The sequence continues at coordinate 22,420 of QJPP01002478.1, read as the reverse complement.
GGTCGAGGGTAAGAGTCAGGTCCCAAGTCCTGAATTGGGGTCCAAGTCCTGAACGGAGTTGGGGTCAAGAGTGGGGTACCGAGGCCCGAATCAGGGCCTGGTTTTCGGGCGGGATCAGGGATCAGTGTCGGGGTTAGGTCCCTAATTGGTGTTAGGTCGCGGGTCTTAGTTGCGGTTAGTAGTCGGGTCTCGAGTTAGGTTTAGGCCAGGGTCCGGACGAGGATGAAATTCTGAGTCGGAGTCGAGGAGAGGGTCGTGTCTCGAGTCGATGTTGGGATCTGGGCGGGTGTGATCGGATTGGTTTTGGAACAGGAGTTTGAGTTTGTGTTAAATGATGGAGGTCCAAATTTAGTGTCATAATATATTATTGAGTTAATATTTTTTTTCTTACTAATCAAACACGAGAAAGTAGGTAAAAAAATCATTTATTTTTGGTAAAAACATTCTTCTCGTACCCCACACACACTCTTAAGTTTGAACGTGATCCGTCACTAAACAAAATATTTTCACATCACATACGACAAGATCATCAATTAGAAAGGTAATAGGTGAGAGAGTTTATTATTATGGTTTCCAGTAACACAAAAAGGGAAGAAATTCAATATCATTTTAAGCAATTAAGAGAGTGGGGTAACCATTCACGTGAACTATTAAGAAACATGAATATGGTTAGTCCAATAAGAAATTAACCAATAAATAAGAAACAAAACCAACTTGTCAAAAAAGGTAAAATAAATTAAAGCTGCAAGACCTTTTGTTCCATTTCACATTATTTGTATACTTCATAGCCTAGACAACCATCCTTGTAATTGTTGTGATCGAAATACCAGTGTTATGGAAAAGCTAATAATTATAAAATTTTGAACCATAATAAATCAAATAATAAAAAGAAATTTATTTAAAAGGTGTTTTAGTTAGTTGACCTACAAATAACAAAATTGATACTATAAAAGAAGAAAATAATAGTTTTTCTCCAAAAAAGAAATAGAAAAGGGCCTAAATTACCCCTCATCAATTGAAAATGGTACAAAAATACCCTTCATTCATCTATTGGCGATGATAGCAGTGTTCAATGATAAGATTTTCTCCGGTCATCTCTTTTTTCAGTTTTTAACTACTAGTATTTATTTTTATTTGCTGACATGTAATTTTTAGTTAATCTTATTTGTCATATTATCAGTTTGGTGGAATGAGATTTTTATTTTACCCAATAAAAAAATGACACATAATAAGTAATTTTAAAAAAAATAAAAATATAGAGGGGTCTGTTAGTTTCAAGGGTATAAGTGAGTCAAAAGGTGGAAGGAAGGTATTTTTAAACCTTTTCCTATAGTTCGGGGTATTTTTGGCCCTTTTTCGTTTTCTGTTAACTTGAAGGCCATTTTAGAGCCCAAAGGTGAAACAGAGCCAATAGGTGGATGGTGAGTATTTTAGTACTATTTTTAATAGGTGAGAAGTAATTTAGGCCATTTTCCAAAAAAACAATATTTTTCCTCTTGGAAGGACAAAACAATTATGGTAAATACTTTGTCATTCCTTTGATCAATTAAAAAGAAAATCCTATAAGATAAGAAAATCAGGCAAACCTTAATAAGGAATAATTACTCCAATATAAATAAGGGAAAAGGGTCAAAAATACGCTTTTACTTTTAAAAATTGGCTAACTTTACCATCCGTCATACTATCTGGCTAAATATACCCTTTCTATCACCACAGTTTCACTTATACCCTTCAATGGATGAAAAAACTCAAATCAATAAAAATAACCCGAATTAAAAAAAAATCAAATTCTAATCTATAACCCTCCCGCCCGACCCGACCCACAACTAAAAATACCCAAATCTCATCTACCACTCGTATCATACACAAATATGATGTTATGTTGAAGAAGGGTAATTTTTTCTTACTTTCAGATCCTAAGCTTAAAGAGTACTTGGATAACAAAAATTGCAAGTCTTTCAACAAGAAATTCTCATTTCAAAACACCCCTTTAATTGTTAGGGTTTTTGCCCTGATTTTCTTATCATATTTGAGTTTTACCTTTCTTTTGAAGGAAAGACAAAGTATTACCATAATTGATTTTACTTTTCCTAAAAGGAAAAATAAAATCTTTCATATCTGGCTAACCTCTTTCTTGGAGGAAAGGTTTTGGACCTCTATAAATTGAAGATCCATCTTCTCATTCTATAACACAATAGCATCCACAATGTAGTCGTTTAAAGAGTCTTGTTTAGGGGGAGATTTTCTCTCAACAATTTTATGCTTTCTTTTATATTAGTTTTTCATTTGTAGGACAATTGGCCAAACCATATTAATAATCTATTTTTAGTATGTTTTTCTTTGTCATCTGATTTATCGCCTTTAAGGTTTGCAATTATAAGCTTCCGCATGACGCTCTCTCGATTTCGAACCCAACAAGTGGTATCAGAGTCGTACGATCCAATGGGTTCAACGATTCAATGAGTCCAATGATCCAAAGATCCAATGGATCCAATGATCCAATGGGTCCAATGATCCAACGATCTAATGAGTCCAATGATCCAACGACCCAATGGGTTCAATGAGCCGATGATTCAGATTGAATACATGTCAAGATCTAAGTTGCAACCAATGCGGCGATAGTGAAGATTATTTGTCCCAAAAAAAGGTCCAAAATACTATATGTGGAGATATTTTTCAACCATATTTTCAATAATCCTGTTGGTATATTTTTAATAAACAAAAACCTTTTAAACCTGGAATGGGCTCACTTTTAACCCTGCAAAGGGATCATTTTTAACCCTGCAAAGGGCTCACTTTTAACACTGTAAAGAGCTCATGTTTTACCCTGCAAAGGGCTTATTTTTAACCCAAAAGGGCTCCAATATTTTCAACCCGAAAGGGCTCCAATATTTTTAACCCGCAAGGGCTCCACTTTTAAACATGGCAAGCAACAGTGATGAAGATTATGTGAAGAACAAAGATCAAGCATGTGAAGAGACAAATCAAGTTTTTGTCAAAAAAATCAAGCCAAAAAGGAGAGATTTGTTAGGGTTTTTGCCCTGATTTTCTTATCATATTTGAGTTTTACCTTTCTTTTGAAGGAAAGTCAAAGTATTACCATAATTAATTTTACTTTTCCTAAAAAGAAAAATAAAATTTTTCATATCTGGCTAACCTTTTTCTTGGAGGAAAGGTTTTGGACATCTATAAATTGAAGATTCATCTTCTCATTCCATAACACAATAGCATCCACAATGTAGTCGTTTAAAGAGGCTTATTTAGAGGGAGATTTTCTCTCAACAATTTTATGCTTTCTTTTATATTAATTTTTCATATGTAGCCCAATTGGCCAAACCATATCAATAATATGTTTTTCTTTGTCATCTGATTTATCGCCTTTAAGGTTTGCAATTATAAGCTTCCGCATGACGCCCTCTCGATTTTGAATCTAATATTAATTTCTTTCCAAGCTATTTCTAAGTTAACCTTGTACAGATGCAAACATGGTCATGACACTATCTAGAAGACAACTTATTCATTTTTCCAAGATTTCAATAGATACAACAAGTGTGAAGATTTTAGGGTGTGTTCGGTATGGAGGAAAATATTTTCCATGGAAAACAAGTTGTTTCTTACTTATTTTCTTGTGTTCGGTACGCAAATAAATTTTTTTTTTCTAAAAGCATTTGTATATATTTAACACAAAACAATGAGAACGAATAGGGTAAAGGGGTGAAATAATGAAAAATTTCTAATTTAAAAAAAAATTAAATTTTTTTTGGGAGGTTGGGGTGGAGGTAGGGGGTAGGATAAGAAAAGAAATTTGAATTTTTTTAATAAATAAAATTAAAAAATTAATTTTTTTTTTGTGGGGGGGAGGTGTGGTGGGGGTGGGGATGGCGGGTAGGGGGTGGGGTTGGGGGTAGAGGTTGGGTAAGAAAAAAAATTTGATTTTTTTAAAAAAATAAATTTTAAATTTTTTTTTTGGAGGGGGGAGGGTGGGGTGAGGGGTCGGAGTAGGGGTGGAGGTAGGGTAAGAAAAAAAATTTGATTTTTTTTTATAAAATAAATTTAAAATTTAAAAAAAAAATTAAGGGGGGGAGGTGTGGCAGGTAGGGAGTGGGGGTAAGGGGGTTAGATGGTGGAGGTGGGGTAAGAAAAAAAATTGAATTCTTTAAAAAATAAATTTAAAAAATTCTAAATCTTTTTTTGGGGTGGGGGTGGGGGGCTGGTAGGGGGGTCGGGTAGATGATGGAGGTGGGATAAGAAAAAAAATTGAATTCTTTAAAAAATAAATTTAGAAAATTCTAACAAAAAAATTGGGGTGAGGTGGGGGTGGGGGGATGGTAGGGGGGTCGGGTAGGGGGTGGAGGTGGGGTAAGAAAAAAAATTAATTTTTTTTTAAAAAAAAATTTAAAAATTTTAAGTTTTTTTTTTTGGAGGGGGGGGGGTAGTAGGAGTGGTGGTCGGGCTGGTATGAAAATTGAACTTGTTTTTTTTACTTTGATTAAGGAAGTCATTTTCCTTATTTTGAAGGAACTTGTTTTCCTAGGGAAAATATTTTTCAAAATTTTTAAGCCAAACGAACATGAGAAAATAGGAAAACATTTTTTGGAAAATGTTTTCCTTCATACCGAACACACCCTTAGGGCTTGTTTGGAAAGCCACCCTGGTAATTGGATGTGGTGTAATTGGGTGTAATTACACAGCTTGGCATGTTTGGTTGGCCAGGTAATTACTTGGTCAGCAGGTAATTGAGTGTAATTGGCGGGGGGTAAATACACTCTCCAACTCACAGGGGGGAACTGTGAATTGCTGGTAATTACATGGTGTAATTAGAAGCTGATTACTTTCTAATTTCGTTCTTTTATTTCTATTTTTATTTTTTCGTTTTAATTTATTTTTTTATTTCTATTATTTTAAATACTTTTTTATTTTTATTATTTTAATAATTTTAAAATATATATTTTTTATTTTTTATTATTTATATTTCATTTCTTTCTCATTTCCAAACCTTTACTTCTTGTGATTCCATGTAATTGTTCGTATTATCTATTTTATATTTATTTTATGTTTTTTTTTCATTTTGCATAATTTAGTTAGTATTCTAATTTTTAAATTAAAGTAGAATTCATTATTGAATAAGGTTATATATTTAAGTTTTTCTTTTCTTTTGAATCATATTTAGATACGTTATATTGAAATTTGACATAAGAGTATTTATGTTAACTTTTTTGTTTTGAATTTTGAACTTATGTTATATTTTCAGTTCCAATTTATTTGTTTTACTAATATTGGCTTGATATTTCAGTTTGCAAGTCATTCATTTTTTAGTTAGAATTGATAGATTATCTTTTTGTCAAATGTTTTAATAATTTTATGACATTATATTTATAATATTAATATTTTTTTAAAACATGCATTTTATGATGTTCTTAAAAATTATGTAATTTAAGTTTTTATGATTAATTTAATTAAAATATATTAATTTTAAATATATAAATTAATTATTTTTATAATATTAATTAAGAATATATGTTTATTAATAAATATATTTTAATATATACATATATATATTAATAAAAGTCAATAAGCAGGCAGGTCTTCAACATGCCTGTTTTGGCAGTAAGACCTGTCTGCTTTGGCATCTGTAGGTTAATTTGGCCATTATCTCTAATAAAAATCAATAAGCAGGCAGGTCTTCAATATGCCTGCTTTAGCAGTAAGACTTGCTTTGGCATCTGTAGGTTAATTTGGTCATTTAAGCTTAAATGGAATGATGTGATTGGTAAAAGAGGAATATCACTGTAGCTGTAGGTTAATTTTTTGGTTATCTTAATTACCCTTTTACTAATAGTCTAACATCAACATTCATATCACACTCCTTTCTACACAATTACTCCCTGCTCCACACATGCCCAACCTACTATTTCTTGCATTATAATTTTAATTACCAGAAAAGAAAAGTTTTCGTTGAAATTTAAAGTAATTTAATCGACACAAATATATATAACTTATGTTAGATTAAAATTTTAAAATTATTTAATTAACATCATTTAAAATTTATCAATATTAATAATATTTATTAGATATTCATTTTACACTTAATGAGATGATTTACTTTAAAATTTATCAATGTTAATAATATTTATTAGATATTCATTTTACACTTAATGAGATGATTTATTACCATACAAATATATATATACTCCCTTCGTTTCAAAAAGAATGACTTATTTTGACTTGATACGGAGTTTAAGAAAGTAAAGAAGACTTTAAATTTCCTTTAATCTTGTGGTTAAACATGTCACGTGGAAAGTTAGAATTAAAGTGTTTTCGAAAAAAGAAAGAATTGTCCTTTTTGAAACGGACTAAAAAAAAGTAGATCATTCTTTTTGAAACAGAGGTCATTCTTTGTGAACAAATATGCACGGGCTCTTCGTCACTAGTATATACTAGTTTAGTATACGTGCGTTGCACGTGTGTATTACACATTTTTTTCTAATGTGATATATTTTTAAAAGACAAAAATTCGTTCTTCTTTCTTCTTTTTTTCAATTTTTTTGCTTTACTAACCCGTGTTTTGGCTTGAACAGAACAATTTCAACTTTCTCGGTAGCTATACAATATGATATGAATCAAATCACAAAAAAAAAAAAAAATATTCGCTATGCAAAGTTGTAAACTATAAAAAAATTCAAAGCTTCTCATTTTCGCTGCAAAAAGATTATAAGAGAAAAATAATATACATGCGCAATAAAAATTCTCCAATTGAAACACACACGCATGCTTGCATGGTATTGCCACTAATACAGTATCACAATCCCAAATATTTATTTTAAAATATTTCCATAATAAAAATTATAATACGATCAAAATATATCTAATAGTATTTAAGCCTAAATTAATATCACAAAATTAATGGGTATTAGGACTTTATTTATATGTAAAGATTTTTCCTCTTGTGTTGCAACTTAAGTATTCAAAAAATACAGATGAAATTAAGCACACCATATTATTTAGAGACTTAAAAAATTTACAATCAGTTTAAAAAGATTAACTTCTAAATATGAGTTTTATCATATTTAATGATTGAATTGAATTTCAAATTTTAAAAAGAAGAATCAGTTATACATAAAAAATAAAAATAAAAAGAGTAAAAAAGCACTCAAATAAAGAGCATACTAATTATTACTATTATGCTTGTATATTTCAAGATAAAAAAAATTACTATATTAAATTTGTTGCTTTCAAGTAGTAAAATTGGTACGGTATCATATTAACACTTTTATTTCAATTTTCAAAAGGTGTATCTCCCGTTTAAAAATTAAATTTTCTACCACTTGAATTTTGCCTATAACTATTTCTTCAAAAATCACCGGAAAAAGATTTATAGATATGTACTGAAAAAGTTGCAGAAATTCTGATTAAATAATTATGCTTCCGATATCAAAATTATTAAGTTCCTTTTCAAATTCATACGACTTATAACTCATGCGAATTACGATATTACTTGTTAAAGTTCAATTAAGTTTCAAAATATGACGAACTTACACAACTACTCCTCCATTCATCTTCATAATGTTATGATATGAGACTGTTTGAATGGACTTTTATTGTCAATTGTTGATTATGTATAATTCATATATTTTAAAGTTTATTTCTAATAAATAAATGTTATTATTATATTTATTTAAAATATAAAATATTTAACTGTAATTATAATTTTTCAATAAATATTGGATGAGGTTGGTCAATAAAACATATCTTTTTATTAAAAGAAAGTACATGTCTTTGAAATTATATGAAAATACAACAAAGGTTAGACAAACAACCCATATGTTTTTGTTAAAAGAAAGTACATGTCTTCCGAATTATGAAAATACAATGAATGATAGCTAGCATGAGATGCCTACCTTTTTAATGTTGGTGAATTGCGCAGGTAAATGTCCAAGTAAAATCGTAGTCACTATATATAGCAGCCTGCAAGCACATCTAATATCTGCAACAACAACAACAATAACATACGTGCACAAAGAACTTACCAATAACCTAACAAAATTTACCGCAAAATCATACTTATTTGAGAAGGCCATGTGCTGCAAAAATAAAACAAAATTAAAAAAATCAATTAAATTTAACCGACACAAAAATACAAATAATTATTATGTAAAAACACGATTTGAATCAAAAACCAAATAAAAACAAAGGATAGAAGTAGAAGAGAAAGCGTATATTTGTAATATAAAAAAAAGTATCTCAGAGGCACCGAGACGATCAATGACGTTTCTAATGAAACTCCTTTTATAAAGGGAGTATTCATAAACCTAACTGCTAAAAAGTAAAGAGGACTCCTAAAAAGAACTCCACCACAATTTTTAATTTTTTGTTTTCCAAAAATAAGCCAATTTTTTTTTTCCAAAAAGAAAAAACTCATGCGGCAGTTTTGTTTTGCCAAAAATAAGGTATTTTTTAATTAGTCTTTTTCCTATTCTCTTAGTTTAGGAGTCTTTTTCTAATTCTCCTATTTTAATTGGGTTTTTTTAAATGAGCAATATGAAACATTAATTCTACTTCAAATTTGTACTTTACTCTTGACATTAAATTTTCCATATTATTTTAGAATTCTTTGTTAATTAGTCTTTTTCCTATTCTTCTATTTTAGGAGTTTTTTTTAAATGAGCAATATGGAACATTAATTCTACTTCAAATTTATTTTAGGAGTCTAATTAATATTATAAAAATAATTAAATAATAATTTGAGGAAAAATAGGAAATGACAATTTTGTCTAAAGCGAAGTCTTTTAATAAAGGGCAAAAAGTTCAAATCACATTATAAGGTGCTTCACACTTTTAATATAATATATAATATATAATATAATATAGATATAAGATATAGATAGATAGATAGATAGATATATTTATATCTTAAATATTTAATTTAATATCATTTATAAAGGCCCTTATTTGTTTAGTATAAATTTTTAGTTTTTGATAATTAGCTTTTATTTTAAAATTTTAATATAATCATGTGATTACACTTGTGTAACCAAACAGTACACTTGTAATTACACTGAAATTACATTGTGGCAACCAAAGAAGGTCGTTGTAATTACTAAGCTGCATAATTACTAGGCTGATAATTACTACCCTAGTAATTACACCCATTCGAATTACTAGGTGGCTTTCCAAACAGACCCCTAATGTTTACTATTACCATCCCAAAATCTCCTTGGGAAATACCAGTGCTAAGATAAGAAGCAAATTCAAAGCACTGTTCACTTGTACAATTGCCAATTCCATTGCCTAGACCATCAAAATCATATGCAAGTGACTTGTTTGAACTGTTGACTTCTAATACTCTTCTAAACTGGGAGTTGTCCAAAGATTATTATTTGGGTCCAGAAACAGTTGGATGCTCTCAAAGAATTCTTGGGTAGGAGTATATATTTGTTAGGGAGAATATGAGGGGCGGATGAGATTTGAGTAATTTTAGTTGTGGGTTGGGGCGAGTGGGCGGGTTGTGGGTTAGGATTTTTTTTTAAAAAAATCGGGTTATTTTTATTGATTTTGATTTTTCTATCTATTGAGGGGTATAATTGAAAACTCTGGTGATAGGAGGGGTATATTTAGCCAAATAGTATGACAGAGGGTACAATTAGCCAATTTTTGAAAGCAGATGAATATTTTTGACCCTTTTCCCTATAAACAAACCAACTATTTGACAAATGTGACTATCCTGAAAGAGGTAAGACCTTTTTCCCATTCAATTTTTATTGATATTTAAGTCCATGCCCTCACAGAATTCGTCCTAAATCCGCTGAGCCAGGAATATGCAATTTGTTGTTGGCAGAACATATGGAAATGTCAGCGGTAGCACATAAAAAAGGCCAATGAGTCGAGGGAAAATGTATAGTCCAAATTTTCATTGATTTTAACGTCTACATACTGTCAGTATATAAGAATTTTCATGCTATCAGTTAATCTGAAAAGACAACTGCAAGTAACTGCCCATAATAACTGAAACTAGTTTCTTGAAAAATAAGACATATAACTTGCTATTAACATGCAAAATTTCACCATAGAGGAAAATTTATTTACATGGTTATGGTATATGTAAGTTAAATCCATTTTTATTATGTGCAGAGAGAAAAAGAAGTCATTATATATCCGGCGAAAAAGCACTTAATGTTAATTCTCCAGCAGATTGTTGTTTTCTTTACCTGATGCTTCAGTTGTTGCATCCACATTACATAAATTGCTTGGCCTTGAAATCCCACTGGAAAGATGTATTCAGCTGAACGAAATATATGACGATAAATCAGGCAACATAAACTATTGTCTAGTTGCATCGATGTCAATGTTAAAATGCATCAGTTTAGATATATAAGCACCAATTGCGTTAGAATGTAAGAAATGATGGACAAAAGTTGAAAAAGAAAGCAGTAAAAAGTTTTTATACAGTAGCGCATCTCCGAGCTTGGATAGTTACAGTGGTGTGTTAAAGCGGCCAATACAAGATAAAAATTAAATAGGTTCAGCCATGTGTTTTACAGCAATGACAACTTATAATAACGAGAGGTTCAAGTAGCAAAGTTCTGGTGTTGCTCCATCTGCCTGCTGAAGAGCATTGTCCCCCTTATATTAATATAGTGGATTGATGTGCCCAAATGACCCGGCTGAAATGGAGGAGAGTTGGTTTGAACCACGTCCTTGGAGTTTAGGGGGCTTGTTGCGGATATCTCAGGCCAAATGAACGTTGAGGGTTGACCTGGTCTTGACGAGGTCAAACATCGAGGCTTGGTGCGTCTGTGATGGAACGTCATGTCATGCAACTGGGCCTGCTTGGATCGGACTTGGTGCTGGATACTGCTGGGCCTGGCCCCTGCTAGGCGTTGGCCACTACAATCTGCAAATATTCATCCTAGAAAACGAATCTCACCCCTTACAAAGTTGTACAATTTTCTCATAGCTAAAACACCTTAACACCTTAGCCAAGATCAGTTCAACGTGACTAATGAAGACCACTGCAACTTATGGTAGTTAAGAGTGTTAGACCAATATTTCCCGAAAAGCATGCATGCTCATCAAACACTTCTTGAGAGGGTAAAATGTTTGAACTATAAGAAGATTCAACCAATCAACATTTACAATATTAAGGATCCTCAGACATCCCCATTTTGTTATACTGACCTCTACTGATTTGATTCCAAACCGACTGCTCTCACATGCCGAAAGAAACTTCAAGATTCACCATGAAGACAGTCCTAATTTCCAATTCCCCTCAATTCAGAAAAGATGTGTCATTGATAAAGTGCAAATGATTTAGTCATTCTTGTTATTGCATACAGGACAGAGAAACATATGTCAACAACAGCGAGGCCAACAAGTGAAACATGAACACCAACTTTTCTCTACTACTTTAGGCTGTGATTCTGATTGCTTTTGTTGTGGCTGCTTTTCAGGTTGAAACTCTGGTTGAGGTTGAGGTTGAGGTTGAGATTTCTCTACTTTCTCGGAGGCATCTTTCAGCGAGTTGCTTTTCCCACCCTCTTTTACAAGTCTGGAATGAAGAAAAGCTAATCAGGTAAAATTCAAATGTATTTCATGCATGGCATAGACTTCTTGTAACCAGATTTCACAAAAGATCGTATCAGATATGAAACAATAGCAGAATGAAGAGTGAACAAAAGTTTTCTAGCAGAGAGAGAGAGAGAGAGTCCAGAAATAAACATGGCAAGAAGAGAAGTTATTCTCATTTAGCAGAACATTAAAATGACCAAGTCAAGCTCCAAAAACGAATAAAAGGTTAAATCCATTTCTCAGAAGATTTTAAGACTTTCTTGGAGAGGAGTGAGCTAATTTACATATTTCTCGAATTTCTAACAACATTAGGAGGCTCACTACATCAAAATCTCCTCAATTAACAAGGCATAGACAAACATGCTGAACCCAATCTGTCAAATGAAAACAGTTTTCTCTATTTTCAAAATGCAAAATTCTAAAGTTGATCACATAATTTGGGACAAAAGTTTAGTGCATGTCGCAACCTTGATGAGAGGAAAATTAGTGCTTTAGAGCATACAATTGAATAAGAGAACAAGAGTAGATGCAAAAGGTCAGCAGTAAAGCTGCAGTTGACTTTTCTGCATATTTGAACTGAAAAAATAAACAGAACAACTGAAAATTCTATGTTTCTTGATGTTATGCGCATCCCTTTTAGGTGATAAAATAAGCTGATGCTTTAATCTTTTATCCTAGATGTTAATTTGATAAGAGAGTGACGATTATCATAGTTTCCAAGTATCCTCATACTTTTATAGGATAGAATTGTTCATGTACCAAATTTATATGTAATCCTGAAAGGAGAGCTTACACTGGGAAAGCAAAGGAACGGCTGCTGTTTCCACTCGCCTCGGAGTAGCAAGGTGAAGAAGCATGAGCAGGTGAAGAAATGTGAGTTGCCTCAGTTGGAGGAACCACTCTATCATCAGGCCTGTTGGAGGTGGTAGCAGCAAGCTCTTCAATGATATTAGTTGTTTTTTGTTTGATATTATTCACAGATTTTTCCTCTGGGATAACTTTGGGGTTCTCGACATTCTTCTCTTGTATACCAGGACCTTCCAAAGCTTTTGTACTTTTTCCATCATTATCTCTGCTAACATCGATAAGAGGGGGAAGAGGGGAAGATAAGCTCTTACTGTCACTGGATTTAACTTCAGATGCATAATATGGATTGGCTGTTGAATTTTTCCATTCCTCAGGGGGTTCTCCTGATTTATGTAGCATGTAAGAGTAATCTGTAGAGAAGCTATTGGCTCCCATCTGAATGCTAAATAATGACTCATTTGAAGCAGTACTCCATTCCGTGGTGGTAGGCTTGCTCGAAAAAATGGATTTTGGAATACGATTAGGATCATAACCTGGAGGATGATCCATAGTATGTGTCGGAGGGGATTTCATTGGCTCAAGATTCTGAGGAAAAGCATCAGGAAATAACGGATTTCGTGTTTCAGCACGCGGAGATGTACTCATCATGCTCCATTGAGTTGTCTGAGAAGAAACATCAGGAAAAGACGAGGCTGCTGGACTCGGAGACACAAAATCATCTTGTTCAGGCTTGGTATATGTATCTCCAAGAGACTCCTTTGGATGAGTACTTAGTTCCAGAGATGAATCAGATGAAGAAGAAGAAGCTGATAAATGAGAATCAGGATGCTCCCTTACAGGATTCACATTCTCCATTCTTATTTCCCTTTGATCAACACAACTCTTCAATGCTATTGACAAGTCAAGGAAATCTTTGTCCTGCAAAACTAGGACGATTCAACAAAACATGTACTACTTGTTAGAAAAATTGATAGAGAAACATCTATGATTATTCAATGCTATTTTCCCAGTTTCATCATTTTTCTTTTTTGATAATTATGGTGTCCGAGCCAGCTTGCGTGCACAACAATTACTCACCAGGTACATTGTTACCTCCGACCAACACATGTACCAAACTCTAGCCACCCGGGCTTAAGCAAATGAGCAAAAATCTGTGGTTTTCACTCAATGCATTGACTACTAGGCCAAATCTTTTGGTGTGCCGGTTTCATACTAAGTCCCATGAAACCACCAATTTCATTTCACCAAAATGGAAATGAGAAGGCGACTTTTAACATTATGGGCAGATAGGAAACCATTAAATTAGACAAAAAGTTATTATACGATCAATCTCAAACTAGTTCTGCTCGGTTATATGAATCCTTTGATTATCCTTTCTTTCCCCGTATAACTCTAGAGCAACAAATTTATTTTCAAACCCTGAATTTGCAAACCCGAATTAACGTTCATAAACCTTGTATACTGAACTTATACATAACATAAACCATCATTACGTAAGCAAGTATTTAAGGCGTGATTCTTTGTGCATAAGCTGGCTCGGACGCCACCATTATATAAAAAATATAACCTGCTCACCTCCAAACCAAATGTGCATGTGAGAGACAGAGAAACAACATAATATCATTGGATTGTGCAAAATGCATATTTCAAATGGGCTTTAAGACAAAAAAGAAATATGATTGTTCTAGAACTGAAAATAAAAATTAGAGCCAAGAGAAATTGAAAGTACCTAATACATCCGTAGAACCTTCATTTAGTAACTAGCAGTTTCATGTTTGCAAGTAAATGTAAATTACCATCATAGAAGTGGAATTTCTGAGAACAAAAAGCTAGAGATTGAAAATCAACAATTTGAATATATAAAAAGAACAAAAGGATATTTACCAAAATCAAAATGCAAAACAAAAATGGATTTAGGTAGGGTAGATAGAAAAAGGATAAAAAGGGAAAACAATTTTATTTTTAGGGTAAAAAGTTTTGCATAAAAAATGAAGGGTCAAGCGGCCATTTCGGTAATGTCTGCTTTGTAACCAATCATTGGCGCCATTGCCAAGACTTTGTTGAGGTTACTAGTTACTATTTATATTTTGTCTCACTTGGGTTACATTTTGCAGAAATTTTTTCTATGACAGATTTCTGTTGGGGAAGTCTTTTTTAAAATAAAAAAATAAAAAATAAAAGAGTGGCCAAAGGCCCTTTATTAAAATAAAGGGAACCCTCTACTTTTATATATGGATTAATTTTGCCCTTAGTTAAACAATATATGAAAATAGAGCATAATTACAAGACCCGACCCAATTCACTAACAGATCCGCACATATACACAAATAGAAAACAAAACAAGAAAAAACAAATAGAAGAGGAAAGGAAAGTGCGAGAATCCTCTAGATTCATGGGATTGCAACTGTCATCGAAAATGAAGCTTCTCACGTGGCTCATGAGAGAGAAGAACATTGAAAACCTAACAAACCAGCTATGGAAAGGTGACATCTTCTTTGAATCTAACTCTTTCATTTCAAAATCGTTAATCTTAGTTTCTGCTTGTGATTTTGTTTCTATTCTATAACCAAGCTTTGGATGATACCACTGAAGCAGCTTCAGAGCTCTCACTGGGTGCTATGGTATCATACTCAAACAAAGACTTCTTTCAACTTGATAAATTAAAGGGGCAGCCTTAATTACTACTATTTAGGTTTTCACTATTTTGCAAATGACTTATTTGTGAATTCTATGAATTTCCTTCCAGTGAAATGAACCTCCAAAGAGATTGATACCACCACTGAAATTAAACTCAGTAAAAATCGAGATAAGTCTTATGTTTTGAATACAACATGTTGATTACCATATGTCTCTAGTGTTCTTCCTGCAAATCATAAACGAAAAATAACAGAAGAATATAAGTTCCAAGCCCACAAAAAATTGTATTTCCTTAAGAATTTAATCCCCTCACAATTGTTTGGATTAATTCCTCCCCAAGATAGAATGGACTACTATTCTATAATACTGGCAATCGAAATTGCAGAACTTCAGCACACTCAATAAATGGAGCCAATCACATGACACTTGCTATTTTTGTAGAAAACTTTCCAGAAGTAGGATGATTTTCATTTTTGAGTGAGTGAGAAATGAGACAAAACCTCTGAAAATTTATAGCCACTAACAGGTGCAAAGTTACTTGTTCGGAAAGGAGGGTGTCTGTTGGGAAGAGAAATATTTGTTCAATGCAGATATGTTTGTTTATGGAAAGTTGTATCTTTTCGATTCAAATTAATTTCGCGAATTTGTTTTAAGTAATTGCGCAAGTTAATATTAGAAAAAAATTAATTAGTGAAAAATAAATATAAATCTTAGCTAAAAAATTTACCAATCAATCACATTATTTGTCAAAGTCAAAGTCGAAGTCGAGCCAAGCAAGTGACGATGAAGACGGCGCGAGGGGAGACTCCCTTCTCAACTCTTTAAGAGCCAAAAAGACTTTTTCTCAATATAAACACAAAAAATTTCCTCTTTCTCACCAATTTGATACAAATTACTTTAGCTTACTTTTTCACTTTTCCTTCATTTTATTTTTCACCATTTTTCAATTCACATTACACCATTTTAAGGCTTTTAGCCTTTAAAGAAACCCAACATGTAGTCCTTGCAAATTGTTGGTAACTGCATGTACTAAGCTTATGAATATCTATTACAAAGTTTCCTTGATAAACTTGAAATTAAGCAAGACAAATTGTAAGTAGCTCAAGTAGGCAGGTTGCAAATAGCTCAAGCAGATAACTTGTAAAAAAATCTTGCAGTAGCTTTCTCAGACTTGTAATCACCAAAATTATTCTTCACACATGATCTCCAAAAGAATGGTGATATTAATTTGATGTACGAAAAATCCGTTCAAGTGATACTCCAATAGATTTATTCATTAAATTCTTGCCAATTTTAACTCTTGAGAAAATGGTGCACAAAATTAAAATGCGGAGATTTAAACAACTGAATCATGATTTTTATCAGGGGAAGTAAAATTTACGATGTGCTCTTCTTTTTTTTTAACCAATATTTTATACTATTAAATTTTCTTGATAAGGTTTTAATGAGGCAATAAATAATCATATTATGAAAAATTATATATATTTTTATTTCACTTGAATTTTTCTTTTACATGGACATCAAAAAGTGAATGTTATAAAATTTAGTGTCAGCATGATCGTTCTTTTGTGCCCAAGTATGTAGGGCTCAAGTTATACTTGGTGGCCAAGTAAATGGCTTGTAGATAGCTCCCTCTCTTGTAATATGGAATACACGGACAAAAAAAACATAAGAAAATTGTTCTACCTCTTTCTCTTTTATTGATTACTTTTATACTCGTTTTGTTCTATAATTTAATAACACTTGTCTGACTCTTGAGCTATTATAAGTACTTCCTCCATTGCAATTCAACTGTAACTACTAACTAGATACAAAGTTTTTAAAAAATAAAAGAGATTTTTGAATCTTATAATATTAAATTAAAAATATGTGTCATGTATCAAATGTCCTTTAAATAGAAAAATGTTAGAATTACAAAATTATTCAATTAATTTTTTTTAAAAAAAATTGACTAAAAGAGAAAATAAATTAAAACACTTAACTAATTAAATCATTGGGAGTATGAGCTTGTTTGAATGGGCTTAAAGCTTTTGATTTATAAGCCAAAATCATATATTAGAAATTTTAACTTATAATTTTTAGTTAATTTTTGGTCTTTTAATTTAAAAATAAGTACTTATAAATAATTTTTTAAACAATTATAATACTATAAAAATATTTAAAATTATTTCAATTTTAAAATACTTGAAATAAGTCAATCTAAATTGGCCTCTATAAATGTAATTTCCTTCTTCTTTTGTATCTAGTGCACCATTCTATGACTCGTCCAAATTCAAATGCCTAGTGTGAAAATTCTAGAGGACCAAAAAGTCAAGGCTGCATGAATCTTGATTAATTTCTTTATGTATCTGAACTCTGAAGTCGTGGGGCGTTTTAAAATACTAAAGCACTATATTATATTATTAATTCACCACCAAGTTTGAACTTTGAACCTCCAAAATATTCTACTTTCTCCGTCTATTTTTATTTATTTATTTTTGACTTGACACATATCTTAAAAAATAAAAAATAATAAAAATAATTAAATTATATCATTATTTGAATATAATAAATTTAATGCTTTAAAAAATATATTGAGTAATAAATAATATCTAATAGCAAAGATAAAATAGATATAAAATAATAAATTATCTATTAATTTTTTAAATTAAATAAATATTATTAGATATTTATTTTTAGTATACCGCATCTATAAAGATAGACGAAAAGAATAGGATATTTCTTGTACTATTAAAGTTTAGTCCGCTCTCACATGAGCTGCAAATAATTGGGTGGTCCAACACCATTTATTCTCCACCTAATATTACTAAACATCATTTGTACTATCTTCCGTCTATATTATCCGATCTAATTTTAATTTTTTTGTACATTTCCATTAAAAAGTTTAGAAATCTAAATCATGATATTATTTATCTAAAGTACCTTTCCCTAAATGTCTTATAATTAACACTTCGTTATGTATGTGTCATTTGGAGCTCCAAATGACTTAAACTACACTTTTGGTTGATATTACATAATATTTTTAATTCTTATATTTAATTTAACAATAATAATTTTTTTAACATAATCAAGAAAATATTAATGATCTTTGCCAACTGAGTTTTCTTCGTTTTTGAAAAAACTAAAATATATTTCCATAATACTCTCTACGTTCTTAAATAAGTGATCATTTTATCTTTTTATTTTGTTCCTAAATAAGTGATCATTTAGGTTTATAAGAACAAATTGATCACATTATTTCAAATTTATCCTTATTTACATAATCAAAAATCATTAATTAGAAAATATCACATTAAATGTATAGTAAATTTAATTAGGGGTAAAGTAGCAAAAACACCTTTTATTTTTAGGAGTGAGCATTTTTTTAAGGAATGTGTTCAACTTAAAATGATCACTTATTTAGAAACGGAGGGAGTAACGAGTAGCTGTTCAAGCAATAAATAAGCAACCCCAAGAAGATAAATGTAAAAGGGTTCAAGTCAACATTAATTAATTGAAGAAACATCCCCACCAACATGTACAAGTCAGTTTCTTGTCTCTGTGTGTGATGAAAGGCTTTATTACTTCATCCTTGCAACTTGTTGCTCTTCCTCGCGTTCTACTTCGACCCCACTTTTTGTTCCATTTGCATTTGTATAATAATCAACCAATTTTAGACGTCAACTTAATGAAAAATAATAACAATCATAAACCAATCAAACTTTGTTTAACCATCCACTACTTGAAAACGATCCCGATTAATTTAAGTTTGCATCGACTAGCTAGCTAATCGCAAAAGGGGACGAATGACCTGACTGGGTACTACTCAGTACTGTTGGCAAAATATTTTTTAATATCTCAAAAAAAATAATTAAAAATCGTCCTTTTAATACGTGATTAATTAACCTTGAATGAATGGTCAATAAGAGGATGTTGAAATCTTATCTAATACTATTTTGACCAAATTAATTGACATTTTATTCTTTATTACTCCCTCCGTGTTGTAAAATCAAAAGCATAACAATATGAACAAGAAAGTAGATAAGACATGAGAGATAGAGAAGAGAACTTTTCTTATTCTTCCAAGTATCAAGTGTATTAAACATTATGCTTAGAACCTCTATTTATAGTTTTACATTGAGGAACATAAAATGGTGCAATAAACATGGCATTAATCTTTTAGGAGGTGAGGAAGACCATGGTGTTATGGATGATCAATGAGGAGGTGGGAGTTACTACTCATCAAGGAGAAGTTATGTTATGGAGGTTACTATTCATCAATTGAATTATAGTGTGGATATCCACAATACAAGATGACAACATTGTGTGGTAACACAATTGTTTACAACACTCCCTCTTGGATGTCCATTGATAAATAATGTGTCTCGTTAAAAACTTTACTAGAAAAAAAAAACCATTGGAAAAAAATCCTAGTGAAGGAAAAACAGTTCACATATCTTGTAATACGTGTTGTTTGCTGCCTCGTTAAAAACCTTACCAGTAAACACTACTACAAAAACTGTGAATACCGACCTCAAAATTACCGACCTCCTATGGAAGTCGGTAATTTCCGACCTCCGGAAGTCGGTATTGTTAAAAACAAAAAATTATTTTATTTTCTTAAGAAAACCGACTTCAAGATGTCAGTTTATTTGGAAAAAAAATGCGGGAAAACCAAATACCGACCTCCGATGGTCGGAAACTTTCCCAGAAAAAAAATAAAATTAAGAAAAACCGACCTCTTGTAGTCGGTATCGAATTAGTAAATAAAAAATAAAATTTAAATTTATCTCAATTAAATATAAAAAAATGAAAAAAAGAAATATTTTTAATAACTTTTAAATAAACCGTCCTCCGGAGGACAGTTATTTATAAGATAAAAAACAAAACAAAATAAATTAATACCGACTTCTTGATGTCGGTAATACTAAATTTACATAATTGATTTTATTTACCTTAAATTATTCTCATAGTGACTTCCCGAAGTCGGTATTTATTTTTTATTTTTTATTTTTTATTTAATTATTTTATTTATATTATAAAATAAAAATAATATTAATACCGACATTCAGAGGTCAGTATTATTTATTTAACATAATTAATTTTATTTTCATTAAAATTAAAGGTAATACCGACCTCCGGAGGTCGGTATTTTACTTTTATTTTCATTAAAATTAAAGGTAAGGAAGTCGGTATTTTACTTTTATTTAATTATTTTGAATAAAATCGACCTCCGAATGTCGGTATTACCTTTAAAATATTTGTAATAATCACTATTTTTCTATTGTGTATAACACTAAGGGGTCGTTTGGTAGCTAGTTAAAGTTATATAGGTATTAGTAATGTAGATATTAGTTATGAGGGAATCTATATATTATTTATACATGTATTAGTTATGTAGGGATTAGTTATTCATGTATTAATTATACAAGTATTACTTATTCCACCTTCTATATCCTGTATAAGATAATACATAGATTCCCTCATAACTTATACATCGTCTTGAATATACATATGTCTCGTCTAGTGATGTATATACGTATATATATATATATATATATATATATATATATATATATATATATATAGTACGTATTCAAAAGCTAATTAACCGATCGATAATACATATCCAAATACGTAGTATGGATACGTCATATATTACGTACATATGAGTTAATATACGATCATTGAGAAATGTAATTAACCAAGTCCTATATATTATATATAATAATGATCCATCGTCTTGAATATATGTCTCGTCTAGTGATGTACGTATATACATAGTACGTATTAACTAATCGATAATCCATCCAAGCAGTGGAATACCATTGTATTACGTACACACGAGGTAATATACGATTGTTGAGTAATGTAAATAAGCAAGTCCTATATATATAGTAATGATCTGTCGTCTTGAATATATGTTTTTTGTGGCGATATTGTACGTATATATATAGTACGTATTCAAAAGCTAATTAACCAATCGATAATCCATCCAAGTAGTATGGAATACATTGTATTACGTACATATATGAGGTAATATACGATCATAGAGTAATATAATTAATCAAGTCCTGTATATTAAATGGTCCATCATCTTGAATATATATGTCTCGTCTTTAGTGATGTATGTTTATATATATAGTACATATTCAAAAGCTAATTAACTAATCGACAATTCATCCAAGTAGCTAGTGGAATACGTTGTATTACGTACATATGAGGTACTATACGATGACGATCGTTGAGTAATATAATTAACCAAGTCCTATATATTACTGGTCTGTCGTTTAAATATATGTCTCGTCTAGTCATGATGTACATATATAGTACGTATTCAAAAGCTAATTAATTAATCGATTGATAATCCATTCAAGTAGTATGAAATACATTGTATAGTAGCATAATCATTGAGTAATGTAACGAATCAATAATGTATCCGAGTTTATGCAATATGTTGATGATTAAATAATTTTTATTAATTACTTTTAGTTTTTTTAAAAAAACCGACCTCAAGTGGTCGGTTTTATCAAAAATACTTTATTTTTTAAAAAACCGATCTCAAGTGGTCGGTTTTATCAAAAAATACTTTATTTTTTAAAAATACCGACTTCAAGTGGTCATTTTTTTTAAAATTTTATTACCTAAAATCCCTAACACTAACACTCACACTCACACCACCCTCACCTCCGGCGCCCCCTCCCTCCGAAAACATTCCCTCCGGCGTCCCCCCCTCCTCCACCTTCCACCGCTGCCGCTGCTGCTGCTGAAGGTTGTTGGTGCCTTCCACCGCTGCCGCTGCTGCTGCACATTGCTGCCGCTGCTGCTGCTGAAGGTTGCTGCCGCTGCTGCTGCTGAAGGTTGTTGTCGTTGCCGCTGCCGCTGCTGCTGCACATTGCTGCCGCTGCTGCTGCACTTTGCTGCCGCTGCTGCTGCACATTGCTGCCGCTGCTGCTGCTGAAGGTTGCTGCCGCTGCTGCTGCTGAAGGTAGTTCTTGCCTGCCGCTGCCGCTGCTGCTGCTGAAGTTTGTTGTCGCCTGCCGCTGCCGCCTGTCGCCGTCTCTGTTGCTGCTCCGGTGGGGGTCCATCAAGGTAAGTAATTTTAATTTTCTTGTTAATTAATTATAGTTATTAAATTAGGGTTTATCTTTGTTAATTTTAGTTACTAAATTAGGATTTATCATTTAACTAGGGCATGTCATTGTTAATGTATTTGTTTAACATAAGTGTCAACACTAGTTGATCCTATTGATGACAAAATTGATTTTCTTGGAAGATCAATTTATGTCCACCTAGTGTTGACACTTAGTCTTTAATTTAGTTATAATGTATTTGTTTAGCATAAGTGTCAACACTAGTTGATCCTATTGATGATAAAATTGATTTTCTTGCAAGATCAATTTGTGTCCATCTAGTGTTGACACTTAGTCTT
>QJPP01002477.1:0-142420 GCA_003996215.1 Jaltomata sinuosa | reverse complement strand
AAATTCGATTCTGAAAAGTCCTCCGGACTCTTCTACGTGTTAGCTTCCAGGAAAACTAGCTCAACAGAAGACATCCAACCCAATCCTTACCCGAATTACTCTAGACTATACCTCGCCCCTAAACTGGCCGAGACTAGCCTAAATCCCTTATCTAGGAGTTTTTGCAGCTGAGTCTTAAGTTCCCTTAACTCTGTCGGAGCCATACGATACGAAGAAATAGAAATGGGTTGAGTGCCTGGCTCCAAATCAATACAAAATTCTATATCCCTGTCCGGAAATATACCAGGCAAATCCGCTGGAAACACTTCTAGAAACTCAGAAACCACCGAAACTGACTCAATAGATGGGGACTCCACACTATCATCCCGGAGATGAGCCGAGAAGGCTCGACACCCTCTCCTCACTAGCTTATTAGCTCGAACGAATGATATGACCTTAACTGGCTTAGGCCTGTACACACCTTCCCACTCTAGTCTATCCTTACCTGGAATCTCTAGAGCAACAGTCTTGGTGTTACAGTTAAACACAGCATGATACGGGGACAGCCAGGTCATGCCCAAGATAATATCAAAATCAGCCATATCCAGGATTACCAAGTCTACCCAAGTATGCAACCCCACAAACAAAACAGAATAGTCACGATAAATATGAGTCACAATCATAGACTCTCCAACCGGGGTAGAAACATGAATAGGGGAATCAAGGATATCACAAGTCATTTCCAAACCCAACGCAAAACTCACAGATACATAAGAATATGTAGATCTTGGGTCAAATAATACTGAAGCCATTTTATCGCAAACAAGAATGGTACCTGCCAGGACCACCGCTCTAGGCTACTGCTGACCCTGATTACCTGTCTTCCTAATTGGGCACTCCATCTTAAAGTGGCCCAGATCACCACAATAGAAGCAACCACGGTCAAATGTAGGCCTGCTAGCTGACATATAAGACGCTCCCTGGCCTCTAGGAGCTGAAAACTGATTATAAGCTCCCTGATGACCACCTGTAGTAGCTGGCAGAGCTGGCTGAATAGGAAGGGCTGAGTATACCTGCTAATTATGACCCCTGGAATGTGAGCCACCATAATTTCCCTCATTCCGGGGCTTCTTGGCTAATGCCTTAGCCTGCCCCGTCTGTCTGACTCCCTTAAGTTGCTTCACATAATCTACCACATCATTAAAGCCCTTTCCTGAAGAATTCATATGCACTGACAGTACCTGTAGCTCAGAATTCAACCCTTTCACAAATAATCGGACCCGTTCCTCCTTGGAACCCAACAGTTGTGTGGAAAAATGAGACAAGGAGTGGAATTTAGCCTCGTAAGTAGAGACTGACATGCTACCCTATTCCAAGTTCAAGAACTCATATTTATTTTGATCCCTCAAAGTACAGGGTACGTACTTCTTTAAAAACAAAGCGTGGAACTGCTCCCAAGTCAGTGGGGGTAGAACACAAGATCGACACTCTACATGAGACCTCCACCACTGCTTGGCATCACCCTACAGCTGAAATGTGACAAACTCAACCCCATGCTGACGTACAATACCCAACTTGTGCAACCTCTCATAGCAATTCAAGATGAACTCATAAGCATCCTCCTTATCAGTACCCTGAAATGTAGAAGGTTTCAACTTGAGAAACTTGGTCAGCATCTCATGCTCATTCCCTGTCATCACTGGGCCTAGCATTGGCCTGAAGAAGTCATTCGTGCCTGAAGCTGCACCCATCTTAGGCGTTGTAGTAGCCGCTGGCTGAGGGTGCAAGGCCTGGTTTGCAAAAGCCGCAGGTATGGCTCCAGTACCAACTAACCCACTCAAAATATTCCAAGCCTACTAAAAGGCTTCTGGTGTCATAGTTGGGAGGCCTGCACCCCCAACCGGTGTTGCCTCCTCCTACGCCTCACCATCTTCATCCACAACTTCTATATCTTATGCAACATGTTACTGAGGTGGGGAAGGGGTCACTTCACGCTCTCCAATAGCTTCTCAAACTCCACCCCTGGCGGGTGTGGCTCTACCTCGTCCTCTGCCCATTCCCTTGCCTCTACCACGGACAGCTAGGCCCATTGCTGGGACCGCTGCTCTAGCTCCGTTGTTCCTTATGTTAACCATCTGCGGACAGAAGATTGAATGAGATTAGATACCAATTTGTATCACCATATACCAATTGCAATCAAGTTATAGCACAAAAGAAAGAAGGAAGAGATAGTTTTCTTAAAGCCCCATAGCCTCTTGAAGAAAAGTACAGACGTCTCTGCACTGTTCTGCAAGACTCTACTAGACCTATTTGGTACGACGAGATCAACGAACCTAGGGCTCTGATACCATCTTTATCATGACCCAGACCGCTGATGTGCCGCCATTTTACGGCACTTTCGACTCCTTTAAACTAAGAACAATCATACGTTTCAAGCAACCGTTGTCGTTTTTGATGTTTTTATGTTGTATTTTTAGGAAATAGAGACAAACATGGAAACGGAAGGAAATACGCGAAAAAGAGCATTCTGGATAAGAGTGATGGCCTGAGTGACGGCCCGTCACACATGTGATGGTCCGTCACAGTGACCGTCAAGTTGGGCAGTGCCACTGTCTAGTGGTGATGGCCCAGGCGATGGTCCGTCAAGCCAGTGACGGTCCGTCAGCCTGGCCGTCGCACCTGGGCAGTCGGTTATGCGGAATCCGAGCGTTTTTGGGATTTGTTTCCTAGACTCCTATAAATACCCTATGTTAGGTTTGTTTTATTAACCAAGCTTTTTACATACATTACCCAATAATTTTAGGAGTTTAAAGTCAAGTTTTGAGAGAGGAAAACACGCAATACACGTTTTCTTCCTCCTCAATCTTGTTCTTGATTTGTTCTTGGGATCTTGTTTTCTCGTTCTTGGAATAATTAAAGATTGTTCTCACTACATTGTAAGGATCTCTTTTCTTTATTATGAATATGACTTTCTTTTATTCTTCTACAAGCATGAGTAACTAAACCTCCCACAACTAGGGTTGTGGGAGCCATGGCTAAAGTAGCGATATAGATTCCGGGTAGTGACGGGTTCAATATATATGTTGTCACGTTGTTAATCATTCATTATTTAACGTTTTCTAGTGGTTGCAAACATTAGAACATGCCTAGGTTTAAATTTGCTTGAGTAAAGAGATTAAAACCGGAAAACTTGATTAACGATGAGGATTCGAGACTATTAACTCTCGTCTTATGATTAATGCTGTAACTAGATTAATCTACTTGATGTTTAGGATTGAAATCTAAAAGCACACCTTTTCAAGTTCGAGAGAATTGAAATGTAAATTTGTCTATTTGGTTGAGAAACGTTTAGACGATAGAAGTAATTCAATCACATCGTGACACGCATATAGAAAGAACCCAGTTAAGCCTAGAATCGACATTGTTACCAACGCCATGGTAAACACTTCCCTAGTTCATTCTCCTACTGATTATTCTCATACATTATTGTTTGTTTTGTTTACACGTTGTTCACACAAAACCCCCCCCCATTATTTACAGGAAACTATTGACCATTAGTCAACTAAGTCACTAACGACTTAACTTTCACCATATTCTCTGTGGGATCGACCCCAACCTTTGTTGGGTTCTATATTTGACAACGATCGCTTACGCTTCTTAATTGGAGTGGTACTTTGAGCGTTATCAAATTTTGGCGCCATTGCTGGGGAATACGGTTGTTTGTTAAGTCCGGTGTGTTTATTTGACTCTTAGTCATACTTTTCTGCTTTTACGTTTATTTGTTATTTTTGTTTTTGACAGGGTACAAAGTTGTGCATGCCAAGTACCCGGCGCTCGGGTGAATCAACATTACCTTATGACCCCGAGCTTGCTAGAACATTAAGGCGGAATATGGCCGTACAACAAGAGGCAGCAAGGCTCGCTGCGAAACTGCAGGCCCAACAAAATCTGAATGTTGGTGGTCTGCAGGACGATGTTCTGCTGAATAATGAGGAAATCAACTTGGATGGAGTTGGCGCTACGGGCGCCATTGCCCTACCACCGCTAGCGCCCGGAGCCAAGTTCAACATCACTAGCACGATGATCCAGCTGTTGAACTTGAGAGGAGTGTTCCGAGGTGCCGCTGGTGATGATCCAAACCAGCACTTAATGAATTTTGTGGGCATATGCAAGTCGTTCGAACTGCCGGGCGTGAGTCAGATATCAATCAGGCTCAGGTTGTTTCCGTTGTCTCTGTCTGATGAGGCAGCGTTGTGGTTGACAGAACTGACCCCCGACTCTATCGCAACTTGGGGAGAGTTGAGAGGAGCTTTCCTAGAAAGGTTCTTTCCTCCCTCTCGGATGATACAGTTGAGGGACGAGATTAGCAACTTCAGGCAGGAACCTCACGAAGCATTGCACAAGACCTGGCTGCGATTCAAAAAGAAGATAACACAATGCCCGAACCATCAGTTGACCGATAACTTTTTGATGCAGACGTTCTACCAGGCACTGAATTCGGCTACCAAGCCGACGTTAGACAACGCAGCAGGTGGTGCATTCATGGGTCTCACTTTTGTTGAGGCCACAACTACTTTGGACAGGCTCACCAAAACCAATAGGGCCTGGCATACACGGGATACAGAGGTAGCAGCTAGCACTTATGCAGTTGGTATGCCAGCTGAGCAGCGCAGAAAGGAGGAGGAGCGCGACCAAGACATGGCGCATCTGAAAACGCAGTTGGACCTTCAGACAAAGCACTTGTTTTCAGGAGGTATAGAGAAGGTAAAAGCTGTGGGTTCCCAAGGTAGAGCAGCAGAGTTGGAAATTGATGAGGAGGCGAATTACTTGGGGGTTTCCAGGCCAATGGCCAAGGAAACCAAGGTCGGACCTATCAGAAGGACAACTTATATGAAAAGGCTGGCTACAGAGATCGCGACCAAGGAAACTGGAGGAACAACACTGATAGAGGTGGGTTGTATGTACCACCTGGTAATCGGGACAAAGCTAGCAATGAGGCAGGGATGTCCAAGCTAGAAAACATGATGGGAAAGATACTGCTGAAGGTGGAATCGACTGACTCTGGGGTAAAGGAGATGAGGACTGAGTTATCAACATTGAGTCAAGTGGTGGATTCTCATTCCACCTTAATAAAGCAATTGGAACAACAAGTGGGGCAGATCTCGGCATCCTTAAATCCAAGAAGGACGGGTACCTTGCCGAGCGACACTATTCAAAATCCAAAGAAGGATGCGAGTTGTATGGCGATCACTACCAGAAGCGGTAGAACGTTACCGGAATCACATCCGGTAACTCAGACTCAAGGTGATGTTGCGGATGAAGAAGAGACGGTGGAGGAGAAAACGCTAAAGCCCACGGAGGAAAGCATGAAAGCCGACAAACTTCCAACTATGATGCCTCGACCACCACCTCCCTTCCCACAACGCCTCAAGAAGAAAGCGGAAGATGGTAAGTTCCTGAATTTCATGACCATGCTGAAGCAGATATCAATAAACATCCCTCTGGTCGAAGCGCTTGAACAAATGCCTGGATATGCCAAGTTCATGAAGGACTTGATTACCAAGAAGAGGTCGGTAAGTTTCGAACTAGAAAATAACCTCCACCATTGCAGCGCTATTTCTTCTAGATCGTTAGTCGAAAAGAAGGAAGATCCAGGCGCTTTTACTGTTCCCTGCACTGTTGGGAAGCTCAACTTCGGGAAAGCCTTGTGTGATTTGGGTGCTAGCATCACCTTGATGCCGCTAGCCGTCTATAAACAACTGGGTTTGGGAGCTCCTAAACCAACGTCCATAAGAGTGATGATGGCTGACCGTTCAGTAAAGCGTCCCATGGGAATATTGTCTGATGTGCTAGTAAAGATCGGTAAGCTTATCTTCCCAGCTGACTTTGTGATCTTGGATTGCGAAGTGGATTTTGAAGTTCCCATAATCTTGGGACGACCATTGCTAGCCACGGCAAGAGTGTTGGTTGATATGGAAAGAAACGAACTGACCTTCAGGCTAAATAATGAAGCTGTCAAGTTCGATGTGTCTAAATTGATGAAGCAACCAAGTGACATGAGGGTGGTCGCGGTCGTCAATGTTATTGAGGAAGCACCTGCAGATGTGCATCTCGAGGAGAAGGGTTCGGTCAAATCTCTAGCTATTGTAAGAAGGATGGTCCGAAAAGGGAGACATGTAGAGGAAGGCGGTGAAATTAGATCAAAGAAACGAAAATACCGCAAGAGAATCTGCAAAGAAAGAGCGAAGAAGTTGTCGCGACTAGCTGCGGAGCCAATGAAAGAAGAAGCTGAAACGCAACATGAGGTTGTCGCGTGCACACACTCCATCGAGTTTTCCTGTTTTGGAGACCCTGGCGGTCTCCAACATCATTCCAGAATATTAGTCATATCGACTTCACAGGTATTTCTTTCTCTCACAGTTTTTAGCTTTCATATGGATGCATTGGGGACAATGCATGAGTCTAAGTTGAGGGTGTGGGGAAACCTGTGAGTCACCACCAAGGGTTTTTGTTGCCGTGTTTCTTTTCCCTCCGGTATGCTATGTAGTAGAACCGGCATGTTTAGGTTGTTATTTTAAATTTTGTTAGTTGTTTTCTTGTGTCTAGAGCAAAGCATCATGGCGTTTTCTTGACTAAAACGAGGCTCCTTTAAAAAAAAATCTGGTTTTGAGCTTATGTTGAAACGATTGACTGTCTGGATCCTTGAATGTCATTGTGCGATTATGATTAGAATGAGTATGCTTAAGCCGAGCGGTTGTTTGATAAGTGGTAGCGATATAGTTTCTTGGTACCAAGAGTGTGTGAGATTATTGTTATAAATTCTTACTCTGTGCATGCATCTAGAACTTGCCCGGTCTATTTTGTTAAGTTCGAAGTTTGGTTGCTTAGGAAAGGATCACAGGCCCTTTTTGTATGCAGTCCACTTAACCCAAAAGACCGTCCAAATATAAATAATCCCTTTTTGATCCCTGTTTGAGCCATAATTAACCTTGTTCTTTCAATAACCTGTCACATTCCTGTTTAACTTTGAATCCCTATTTTGGCCCTGGTCCTTCCTTGGACATCGTGCACCTCAACTCAGGCAATCAGCCTAAGTTGAGGGTGGCTACTATAGAGGTAAACCCTGTTTTGGCCCTGGTCCTCCCTTGGACATTGTGCACCTCAACGCAGGCAATCAGCCTAAGTTGAGTGTGGCTACTACAGAGGTGAATGATAAGAAAAAGAGGATGAAGAAGATTGGTTGGGAATAGAAGAAAATTCGGGTGTGTGCCTAAGAAAAGAAAAGAAAAATAAAAAGAGATGAAAAAGATCGAAAAAGTAATAAAAAGAATGGTCAAAATAAAGAGGTCACACCTGTAGCTAGAGAGAAGGAAATAAAAAGGTGAATAAGGATGGACAAAAAGTTATGTGGTAATAAGACGTCGGTGGTTCCAAGGAGGGCTTAGTCACTAACCCCTAAATGTATCCTACCTGCACCTGAAGCCTCATTACAAGCCTAAACAAGTCCTGTAGTAATCCTGAGCGGCTTTCTGAAGAACCGAAATAGAATAGTAAGGGCAAGCCTATGGTATCGCATGTGCATTGTTTGAAATCGTTTGTGAGTGTGAGCGCTTACCTAGTCCCAAATCTTATGTGTGGGATTTCTTTGTGGTGAGGGCACCAAGATTTCTGTGTTGCCTATTGATTGTTAGGATAGCTGCGCATGTGTATGCATAATATTCTATCATATCGGAATGACATGTTTCGATCCTTGCAAGTTAGTGTTTCATACATTTGTGTGCTACGAGGGAGCTTGATTTAATGAACTAATGAATGACCATGAGTTGCTAAAGACACGAGTTTGTTTGCTTAGTTGAGTCGTCGTATTATTGTTTTGTGTCATGTTGCTTGAGGACAAGCGAACGTCTTAAGTTGAGGGTGTTGATGTGCCGCCATTTTACGGCACTTTCGACTCCTTTAAACTAAGAACAATCGTACGTTTTCAAGCAACCATTGTCGTTTTTGATGTTTTTATGTTGTATTTTCAGGAAATAGAGACAAACATGGAAACGGAAGGAAATACGCGAAAAAGAGCATTCTGGATAAGAGTGACGGCCTGAGTGACAACCCGTCACACATGTGACGGTCCGTCACAGTGACCGTCAAGTTGGGCAGTGCCACTGTCTAGTGGTGACGGCCCAGGCGACGGTCCGTCAAGCCAGTGACGGTCCGTCAGCCTGGCCGTCGCACCTGGGCAGTCGGTTACGCGGAATCCGAGCATTTTTGGGATTTGTTTCCTAGACTCCTATAAATACCCTATGTTAGGTTTATTTTATTTACCAAGCTTTTTACATACATTACCCAATAATTTTAGGAGTTTAAAGTCAAGTTTTGAGAGAGGAAAACACGCAATACACGTTTTCTTCCTCCTCAATCTTGTTCTTGATTTGTTCTTGGGATCTTGTTTTCTCGTTCTTGGAATAATTAAAGATTGTTCTCACTACATTGTAAGGATCTCTTTTCTTTATTATGAATATGACTTTCTTTTATTCTTCTACAAGCATGAGTAACTAAACCTCCCACAACTAGGGTTGTGGGAGCCATGGCTAAAATGGCGATATAGATTCCGGGTAGCGACGGGTTCAACATATATGTTGTCACGTTGTTAATCATTCATTATTTAACGTTTTCTAGTGGTTGCAAATATTAGAACATGCCTAGGTTTAATTTGCTTGAGTAAAGAGATTAAAACCGGGAAACGTGATTAACGACGAGGATTCGAGACTACCAACTCTCGTCTTATGATTAATGATGTAACTAGATTAATCTACTTGATGTTTAGGATTGAAATCTAAAAGCACACCTTTTCAAGTTCGAGAGAATTGAAATGTAAATTTGTCTATTTGGTTGAGAAACATTTAGACGATACAAGTAATTCAATCACATCGTGACACGCATATAGAAAGAACTCAGTTAAGCCTAGAATCGACATTGTTACCAAAGCCATGGTAAACACTTCCCTAGTTCATTCTCCTACTGATTATTCTCATACATTATTGTTCGTTTTGTTTACACGTTGTTCACACAAAACCCCCCCATTATTTACAGGAAACTATTGACCATTAGTCAACTAAGTCACTAACGACTTAACTTTCACCATATTCTCTGTGGGATCGACCCCAACCTTTGTTGGGTTCTATATTTGACAACGATCGCTTACGCTTCTTAGTTGGAGTGGTACTTTGAGCGTTATCAACCGCCGTGAGTGGCATTCACCCAACCCCCAGGTGAGCGAACCATCACCTCCCTGAACTTAATTGTTCTAACAGCTCAAAACCAGTGCATAAAGGTAAACTACCAATTAAATAATAATAATAAAACAACTTCATTATGATAACCTGCGAAAATTTTCCCCTAGAATCTGAAAGTCGCAGTACCAAACAATTCTACTAATTTCTAGAGTGCGGGGATGCAACCCCAAAATAACAGAATTAGTCTAAGCCCGAAACAAATGGGCTACAACTCTAATGATAGGTTCAAGGCAGCTCGATCGAAGTGGCTCACCCTTGAAGTCTGGAAATGTGGGTACTACAGATGAGGTCGCGTCTCAGCCACTGGAAGATTGCATGTACTCACAAGAAAGAAAAGCAAGTGTAGTATCAGTACACCACTATTGTGTACTGGTAGGATCATCAGCCAGATCCAAATAAAATAATGTATAAACAGCACAACAAATCAAGCATAAGTACGAAAAAAATGCAACAAGTCAATAGACTCTCCTAGACTACAAGTCTCTACCTAGCTTGTTTCCACATGAAATCCATTTTTTATAACTCTAAACAACAATTACAGAAGCTCAATAAATCATCCTTTTTTCCTAGCCCGGACCCACCCTGGGATCCCTTCTAAACAATACCTAAGTGTTAAACAGACAACCCGGACTAATCCAAGACCAACTACAAAGATATAATATGATCCCCGGTCACTCAAGGACCACTAACGAATATCACAATTCAATAAAAAGCCCGGTCCATTCATGGAATCAATAACAGTCAATGCAATGCAATAATATTAATGCAATGATGCAGTAAAATAAATTTGTACCAGGTGTGGTACCTGAGCCAACCGTTAGTATTTCGTACCAGGCGTGGTACCCGAGCCAACCATTTGTTATACCCATACCAGGCATGGTACCCGAGACAACCATTAGTATACCCATACTAGGCGTGGTACCTGAGCCAACCGTTAGTATACCTATACCAGGCGTGGTACCCGAGCCAACCGAATGTCAATAATCCACAGTCAAAATAATGAACAAACAACTTGTAAGCCAACAAGCAACACACCGTTCAATTCATAGACTGTAAAACAGGACCCTTAGACATTCTACACAATTTCTCTAAGCCATGCAATTCATACAAACAGTTAGATAAGAGTACAAAATATACAACATTCACAGGAATCGTAAGCCATCACCTACCTAGAAATAATCCAAGCTCTACTCAACCTGAGCTTTCCCGTGTTCAAGATTCCTTTCTCGTTCTTGGTCTAAAACAACACACAAGTACTTTGAATTAACAACAAGGCTTGCGCATTACCCGGATTACACTAAATCCCAGACCCCCAGGCCACCCATGATCATCCTACCCTTTTTCTCGGGCTTCCCACCATTAATTTCCCTAGTTCTATCATTTTCATGGATAAAAATAGAGAATTTAGCAATATGTGATCATAAAACCTTACTTTTAACAATACCCAAGAACTTTCATGATTAGAATCCCCCTTTTTCCTCGGATTCTACCATCCCTAGGTTATTCCAACCTTTCCCTAAGTTCTCTCCTAGCAATTCTACCACATAGGAAAGGTAGTACGAAGATTGGGGAGTATAAACCTTACCTTAGGGTAGAAAAACAATGGAAAACAGAGGAAAATCGCTTGGAATCGCCTTTCCCTTCTCCCAAAATGGAATTGTGAAAACTGAACATTTTGGGGAATGTTTTTGCATTAAATACCATCACGCTCCCCTATAGCAGTCCACTCCTCTATAGCGGTACCACCATAGCAGAGTCGTCCACTATGGCACAGGCTGACCAATGTTGACTTTCGTTGTAGCGGTAATTTCTCCGCTATAGCGGAGGTCACTATGGCAGAGTGTCAACTGCTATAGCGATTGACACGGGACAGAAAGTCGTAAAACCTCCAAAATTAGTCCATTTTACAACACACTTATTTTCCCGACGTCCCGAAATAACCCCTTCACGTCAACCTCAATTTAGAGAGTTCTACTTACCCAAATTTGATTTTGAAAAGCCCCTCGGACTCCTCTACGTGTTAGATATGAGGAAAACTAGCTCATCACAAGACATCACAAGACATCCAACCCAATCCTTACCCGAATTGCCCTAGATCATACCTCACCCCTAAACCGGCCGAGACTAGCCTAGCCCAGAATTTCAAACCCCCAAATTCAGAGTTTTCTAACTCTAAAACCTGGCACGATTGGACTATCCATAATGATGGATCCGGTCGTTACACCATTAGAGAGTGTGGGCGTGAAGGATAGTCTCTCTTATCAAGAGGTCCCAATTGATATTCTTGACCATCAGATTCATAAGTTGAGGAACAAGGAAGTCGCTTCGATAAAGGTTCTTTTAAGGAACTAGTCAGTTGAAGGAGCTACTTGGGAAGCAAAAGCAGCTATGATGACCAAATATCCTCACCTATTTTCTTTCGATTCAATTGTGGCTTGAGCTAATAGTTTCTCTTTAGTATCCTCAGTTTCCTCGTTAGTATTCCCCTCAGTTTCATGTTCCATCAGTTGTTCTTATGATTCTAGTATGTATGCATGTCTCATAAATCCATCTCAGCTTATTTAGTCTTCATTCGAGGATGAATGATCCCAAGGGGGAGATATTATAACACTCTAAAAATTCTAAGCTAAGAACAAGACCAAAAATCCTAAGTGTGAAACTGTTAAAAACTCATACAAGGTCCAGAGACCAAGTCCACAAGCCGTGGACTGGACCACGAGCCATGGACTGGCATCATGAAACAAATCCTATAGACCAATTTGTTTTCTGAGAACTATGGTAGGGGTCCACAGACCGTGGATCAAACCACAGATCATGGTCTCCACTTGTGGAATCATACTAGAGCCTCTACATTTTTGCGTGACAACCACGATTGGAATCCACGGACCATGAAATAATCTACGGGTTGTGGTTTTCCCTCGTGGAATTTAGGCTTGCAACCTAGTAATATTGATGGAAAGCATGGATCAAGTTCACAGACCTGGTTCATGCCCGTGAAACCTGTGTCAAGTTTTTCAGTAGATTTTCGTTTAAGTTTCCCATGGATATTTTTGTAATTTCTCACTCCTTTAACTAACATGTTAAGTCATTTTAGGCCAAATTAAAAGGAATTTACTCACACTTAGTCAGATTCTCATTCATTCTTACGATCAAAGTTCAGAAAAAAGAAAACAAATCATTCTCTCAAGCTCCAAGACTTAGGGTTACTTCTCCAATCCCCTATCTTCAAGTTCTAGTTAAAAAAACTTCAAGTTCAGGTACGTGGGTATTTAATAAGGTTTTTATTTCACCCTTATGCCCAAAACCTCAAGTTTTACTTTTATCTCAGGAATTTATAGAGTTAGAATTCTTACCCAATTATGCAATTTTCTGCAAATTCATTTTCCTTACATTGCTAAATGATTTCTAATCCAGAATACATGATTTTGCATTAGTTTTTATAAGTATTTCTTATCCCCCATAATTTGAGAATAAACTTAGCATGATTTGACCTTGTTATCTATTTTAAGAAAAATTTGGCATGCTCAGATAGCATGGCCTTAAGAATTCATGAAAATAGCATGCCTAGTTCCTCAAGTTATGAAATTTAGCAAGAAACATGTATTGGAACTAGTGTCATGCTATACCTTTAAGATATATATTTTCATGATATATATTAGCTCTATGATATTTTTTGAGAGTAGTACTTAGCATCGAGCCGATAAGGGTTCTAGATAACCCAAGTCCAGAACTATATTGCCGGTGTATGTTTTATTTTGCCCAATGGGCTCATGATAGTATTCCCACTCTAAATATAGTCTTTTACCCCGACAAGGTACAACTCTACCAACTAGGGTACAAAAGTTGAATTCTATGTAGTTCACATGGTCTCTGTAGGTTATGAGAAACTCTCACAAGAATTGGTTTTAAGTTATTAAGTTTACATGACTTCTAGTTTTCAAAGTTTAGACTCATTGTCTTATGACTTATGTAATATGATCTCAGCTTATGATTTTACTTTGAGTCATTGCACTACAACTTTTAATATTGTTGCATGAATTTCAGTTATAAGTATGTTTCCAAGTACACTTTACCATAACATATGCATATCTCACATACTCAGTACACTCTATAGTACTGATTGCATACCTCTTTGTGTTTCATCTTATTAGAATGCAGATTGAGGCACTCGTTCCCAGACTCGTGGTTACACACCAATAAGATTTCCAGTCTCAGTGGTGAGTCCTCATCATCTGAGGGCTTAGTTATAAATTTACTTTTTTTTTATGATTTCCTTCAGTACTTGGAGTTAGCTAGGGGCCTTGTCCCAGCAACTCATCTTATCAGTTTTAGAGGATTTTCAGACATAGTCACAGTAGTATTCGTTGATTTTGAATGCTATTCTCAGAATCATTTATTATATAGATTTAATGCTCATTATATCATTAAGCTTCCACTATATCTATATGTTTATTCCTTATGTTTAAGTCATTCTAAGGCCAAGGGATAGATTGGGATCACTATTGGTCTCAGGTCCCGTGTTACGTCTAGGGGGTAGGCTCGGGGCTTGACAGAATCATCACAATACACAACGAAATTATTACCTTCAATAGGCAAGGTAAGAATAGGAGCTGAAGTTAGCAAGGTCTTGAGATTTTGAAAGCTCTCCTCGCACTTATCATCCCACACAAAAGGTACCTCCTTCTGAGTCAGGCGAGTCATATGCGAAGCAATGGAGGTGAACCGCTTAACAAACCAATGATAGTAACTGGCCAATCCCACAAAACCTCAAACCTTTGTAACATTGGCCAGTCTGGCCTAGTTCTTAAATGCTTCCACCTTTTGTGAGTCTACCATAACCCCTTCCTTAGATACCATATGTCCCAAAAAGATACTGAAACTAGAATTCACACTTTGAATACTTAGCATAAAGTTTCTTCTCCTTAAGCAACTCCAACACTGTACGCAAGTGAGCTTCATGTTCCTTCTTACTCTTTGAGTAAACCAGAATATCATCAATGAAAACAATAACAAATGAATCCAAAAATGGTTTGAATACTCCATCGATCAAGATCATAAAAGTGGCTGGGGTGTTGGTCAAACCAAAGAACATAACCAAGAACTCATAATGTCCATAACGAGTCTGGAAGGTTGTCACACCCTGAGTCTATACCCTTGATACGAAATGATACTTAGAGCCAGAAGTGATCCCAAGCGAACCTATGGCCTGGTATATACTAAGATCACATGAATTTAAACTAACGGAAGCTAAACTGAATAAAAATATGAGTTCTCAAAATTTTATTAAGAATATCTAAGTTCAAATATAAGTTTGAAACAGATAAATTAACTAAAAGTTGAAGTCTGACTCTATGTTTGAAAGTCTCTACTACTGATGAGCTGTTGGGACAAACCCCCAGCTAGCTTTAAAATACTGAAAATTGAAGTGAATAAGCTAACTCGAAAAGCATTATAACATACATCATCGGATGAGGAGGACTCACCACTGGTTGTCGCTGAGATAGTGCTGGAACAAACTAGTCGCGGGGCTGAAACTAAGAACGTGAACCTGCATCATGATAGGATGCAACACATAAAGTATGCATCAGTACTTCGAATGTACTGAGCATGAGAGATATGCAAAGTTGAACATATATATATATATAAATAAATATTCCAAATACTAATATGTTATTTAAAACTGTAGGCTGAACTATGGTACATAGTCCCAAACATAATCATGCATAAAAATCTAAATGCAGAAATAATGTGAAAGCATGCTAAAAAGCTGTAAAACTGAACTGAGGGACTAGTACCTAATCACTGATTCTAATTATGTGGAAGAGCTTGTTAACTGACATAAATCACGTGAACTAAATGTGGAGTCCGATGTATACATCCCATCGAGAGAACCCAATATACCTCGCCAGGGTATAAAAGCATGGTTGATGTGATCGCTAGTTCTGAGGCCTAACTAAAGGAATAAATAACCTATGGTGGCATGTAGTTCTAGGACCTTTTTAGGGTACGCTGAATCCTAATCTAACTCGGTACTAAGTACTACTCCCAAAACTGAATTCTATTAGCCCTTTTTAAAATTGAGGTTCTGGAATGCTGCGTTAGAACTTTAACTAATCTGAAATCATATTTTTTTTTGAAAAGCTATGGTAGGCTGAAAACTAGCTAAATTCTATTTTTGAACTCAATACTAGTAATCTAGGTTAAATCTTGAAGAAAACTAATTCATGAGAAAATACTACAAATTAGGGTTAAGTTCTTGATGACTCAAAATCTTGTAAAATTTCATGCAAATCATTGAAAATATGATATAATTCATTTAAATAGGATAAAAACCATATACTAAGCATGAGAATTGAATTCTATAAAAAATTGCATAAGAGGGTAAAAGCCCTAGTTCTAAAATCATAAAGTCAATGCTGAAAGCCTGAGGTATTGGGCATAAGGGTGAACAAAACCCTTGTTGAATACACACATACCTGTTAGAAGATGATTCCTAAAGTAAGGATGGAGTTCTGAAGCTTGGGAGAAGAAAGCCCTAGGATGGTAGAGAAATCTGCTCATGTTCATTTTTTTCTGAGACTTGATCGTATGAATGAGGGAAAACTAGGCTAAGTCTAATTAAACCCTTTTAAAATAAGCCTAAAATGACTGGGTATTGGGTTATAAGAGTAGGGAAAAGTCTAAAATACACCTGTAAATTTAATAGAAAGTCTCTAGATTCTCAAATCATCGAACCACGGTTGGGTTGATGGACCGTGGATCTAAATGACGGACCATCGTCCGACCCGTAGTTCTATCCCTGAGATTTTAAAGGTCCTCTGATCAGTTGGTTCACGAGTGATAGGATGGTCCATGGATAGAAATGATGGATCGTTGTTTGAATCATTGTTCTTGGACCCTAAACTGAGGGTCCTGTGAAGGGCTGGACCACAGATAACGGAATGGACTGTGGTTCTCAACTACGGACTGTGGAATGGTCCGTGGTTCTTGAGGTGGAAAACTGGCACCTCTATGATAACCATCCACGAGTGACAGGACAGGCCGAGGTTTCAAACCATGTTCCGTGAAGTCACCCGTGGATATCAAGAGGACTAATGCTTTAGCCAAACCCCGGGTCAGTCGACGGATCATTGTTCTGAATGACGGTCCATGATCCTGACCGTGGTTTTTGAAAATTTGAATTTTCTGCATTTTTTTCTGCTAAGTATTGAAAACTAGTTGGTTCAAATTTTGGGGTATTACAAAGACAGTCTTCAGGATGTCCTCAGCCCGAATCTTAAGCTGATGGTAATCTGACCTCAAATCAATCTTTTTGAGGAAAATACCACGGCTCCCTGCAACTGGTCAAACAGATCAACTATTCTAGGAAAAAGATACTTTTTATTCAACTGTTGGTAATCTATGCACATTCACGTACTACCATCCTTCTTTTTCAGAAAAAGCATAAGAGCACCCCAAGGCAAAATGCTCGGACGAATAAAACCTTTCCCCAATAACTCTTACAACTGGGATTTCAATTCTCTTAACTCTGCTGGTGCCATTCTATAAGAAGGGTTAGATATAGGACGGGTTCCCAGCTTTAAGTCTATATAGAAGTCAAAATCATGGTCCGGTGGCATACTAGGAAGATCATTAGGAAACACCTCTAAGAATTCACACACTACTGAAACCTAAGCAATAGGAGGGACTGCCAAACTATCATCCCAAAGGTGAGCTTGGAACGCCCTACACCCCTGCTTAACTAACTTATGGACACAAATAGCTGACACAATTCTCAAAGGAGTAGGCTTAAGAATACCTTCCCACTCTAACTTATCCATCCCGAGCATAGCTACAGTGGCAGTCTTAGCATAGTAATCAAGAATAGCACGATAAGAAGACAACCAACTCATCCCCAAAATAATATCAAACTCCTCCATA
This sequence comes from Jaltomata sinuosa, assembly GCA_003996215.1. Taxonomy (NCBI): domain Eukaryota; kingdom Viridiplantae; phylum Streptophyta; class Magnoliopsida; order Solanales; family Solanaceae; genus Jaltomata; species Jaltomata sinuosa. The sequence continues at coordinate 125,231 of QJPP01002477.1, read as the reverse complement.
TCTAAGATCACTAAGTCTGCCAAAGTTCTATACCCTATAAACATCACTGGACACGCCCGATAAACCTGATCAACACATACAGAAATCCCAACTGGTGTAGACACATACATGGCTGCATCAAGGAATTCACATTTTAAGTCCCAACCCAAGGAAAATTTCATAGACACATAAGAGAAAGTAGATCCAGGATCAAATAGCGTAGAAGTCATACAATCACATACAAGAATAGTACCTGTGATCACAACATCAGAAGCTTCAGCTTCAGGACGGCCCAGAAAGCATAAAGATGAGCCCGATCACTACCCTGACCACCACCTCTACCAGCATGTGTTCCACCTCGACCAACCTGTCCTCCACCATGGTGGGCTTGGTATTTGCCCTCCCTGCATGGTGCCCACCACTCCCACCATGTGGATGACCCCTACCATATCCTTCACCACCACGACCTACAGGAACTAAGGCACTAGAAATTGGTTGTTGAGTCAATTGTCCTGCAGATAAGTAGTTAGGACAAAACCTCTGAATATGACCTAATCCCCTACATTCATGACATCTGATGTCTAAAGCAGGCCGCTGGACTGAAGATGCTGAAGGAGTATAACTATCTATTTGAGAGGGCTAATAAGTAACCCTGATGGTCCCCTGCAGACACAAGCATAGATGAATGGAATGGTAAAGAAGAGTAACCCTGAAAACCACGACCTCTAGAATAGGTATCACTGAAATGACCCAATTTTTGGGCCTTCTTTTCCTCTGCCTTCACCTCTACTTGCTTCTTAATCTCTTTCACCTTCTTCACAAACTCGACCACTTCCTGAAAAGTCTTTCCAGATGTAGGCACTTGTAGTGTAGCCACCTGAAGACCTGAATTCAACCCTTTCACAAAATACCTTATCCTCTCCTCCTCTGATGTAATCAACTGAACTGCAGAGCGAGACAAGGCATAAAACTTGGCCTCATAGGCCGCCACAGACATACCACCCTGCTCCAGTTTCAAGAACTTATCATTTTTCATATCCTGATAGGTACGAGGAACATACTTCTCAAGGAACACATTTTGAAACTAGGACCAAGTGAGTGGAGGTAAACCAGCCCTACATTGAACAAAAGACGTCCACCATTTCTTGGCCTCCGCCTGCAACTAAACTGTCACAAACTTTCTAAGGCCAAGCAATGATGGACTTCTAGTTTCCCCTTAGACCAAATCATTGGCACTTTTGTCACTGCAGCGACTTCAAACCAGTAGCTCGGGACTTGATCCCAGCTCTGGCCATTTTACAACACACTTCTCATAATTCAATGTTATAAACTGACCCTTTTACGATATTTTCTATAACCGGAGCTCTACTAACCCGTTCTACACACAAAAAATTTCTACGATTTTCTAAGCTCATCCTCTAATATAAAGTACAATAAAAATACAAAACCAAAACTCTAATAATTTCTAGATTTTCCTAGACCACCATACACTCAAATTACACCTGAAACTAGGCCAGCCCAGGATTTTTAAATTTTGGTCTAAAGAGAAACTAGACGAAGGTTTTACTTTCTATTTTAGCGTAATAATGATTTAGGTCATTATAATATATGCACCAATTTTACATTCATGGGCAATATGCATCATATCCATATTACTGGACAATATGCACCAATTTTGTATTCATGGGTAATATGCGCCATATCTAATTCCTGAACAGTACGCACCAGTTTTATATTCATGGGAAATATGGACCACCTTTTCATTCATGGGAAATATGCACAAATTCATCTTTTTGAGTCAATACGTCTTAGATATTTCAAGCAATACACCCTTCTTTTTTAGTTTTCTCTTGAGACAATACGTCTTAGTCTGGGGTCTTTTGGGTAATACGCCTTTAACCTTCTTAATTTCCTCCTGACACAATATGTCTTAGTTTCAGATCTCTCGAGCGATACACTCAATCCTATGTTAACCTCCAGGGATAATATATCCCAAATTAAAACTCTTAAGGCAACACCCCTCATTCTTACTTTTCCTTTTAGGATCATACGCCCTAGTTTGAGGTTTTGCATTTTCTTTCACTTTAGAAGAAGCGTATCCTATTTGGAGCCTTCAGTTTTATGTTCTCTACCTATTTTACTCCTCTCTTCCTTTCATTTTGAGAGGTACTCAATAGAAGAAGAAGAGAGACTTTCAAGAGAGAGAAAAAGGAGTGAACTTGAAAAAAGAAGAAGAGAGAATTAAGGTTAAAGAAAAATTTCGATTTTAAAAAGTTTCCTCATTTGTTTGGGTTGTTGTTTCAACTAGCTTTAGTGAACACTTTGCTTCAAGTTGTTGTCACTACTTTAGGTATTCCTCTATTTACATTTGCAATATAGTTTTATAACTTTCAAATAATGAAATATGCTATCTCTTTTCTTGATTAATTTTTTTTTTCTTAATATTAAGTTTGGTTAAATTGTTTTAAGTTTGTCGTGATGTTAAATATAAGTTTGTTATATTATTGAGTATTTAAGGAATTGATATTTCAAAGGAGAAGAGTTCTTGCAAAATGATCATCCTTCGTTAGTAAAATAAATTAACAAAATGTGATCTATTTTGCAAGCATTTAGCTTTAAATTATTTTTTTCTTTTGTGTTAACTAGTACTTAGATCACTTCTTTTGCCTAAAAGAGAAAAAAAGAAGAGGGTTCAAAATTTATTAAGTCAAACAACCCACAATTTTGTTTTAACAAAAACAAAAAAAATTGGTCATTTCTGCATAAACGCAAAACTGGTCAGTTTTGCAAAAAATGGAGATTTCAAGCAAAACTGGTCATTTTTTTGCAAATCTGTTCTTTTTGTAAAAAAAAAAGGGGATTATTTATGTAAAAACGTAAATTTGGCTATTTTTTGCTAAAATTAAAATTTTAGGTAAATTTTGCTATTTCTGCATTTCAAGCAAAACGTGATCATTTTGCAAAGTTGAAATTTTGAATAAAGCTGGCCATTTCTAAAAATGTGTAAACAATCATCTTTTCAAGAAAATTAAATATTTTAGGTAAATTTTGCTATTTCTGCATTTCAAGCAAAACGTGATCATTTTGCAAAGTTGAAATTTTGAATAAAGCTGGCCATTTCTAAAAATGTGTAAACAATCATCTTTTCAAGAAAATTAATATAATTTTTTTTTGCTATTTTTTTGTTAAAAAAAGGATGTGACAATAATTGTATACCTTTAACCAGCTCCCAAACGACCTCTTAATACTTTGATTTTCACTCCTTACATTTAGGAGTTGTTTGGTAGAATGCATTAGAAAAAATAATGTATATGTTAACTTTGTGTATTACTGAAACTTTGTTTGTTATACGTTTTCAACTTATGTATAACTAATATATGACTAATTATGGATAGTAATGCAAGGGTTGTTAATGCATGTATTAGCATGGTTAAATACACAATTGTCCTTCAAACCTTTTCCTCATCCTTTCCACCTTATTTGTGGAGGGTAATTTTTGTAAACAAATAATTTTTTAAAAAAAATTATGCAATGCATGTTATTTTTAATACACAAAATCAAACAGTGCAAGAAATAATCTCAGCGTTACTAACGTCCTCACAACTAAAACCAGCATTACTAATGCCAATGTTACTAATACACCCTATTCAACACTGAAAAAATTTAAGAAATATTTATAAATTTTATTACAATAAATACTATATGTATAAATTATTTTAAAATTTTGTATACATGTAATGTCAAGTTGGTTTGATTTTAGTTTGACTTTTTAGTTAAAATCATACTAAATCAATTATGATCATTTTTTTAATATCAACCAAATCAAATCGAACTATAATCGAATTTTTTTTCCAGCTTAACTCAAATTATCGATTTAGGATGTGTCCGATATGAAGAAAATATTTTCTAGAAAAATAAGTGAGTTTCTTACTTTCTTTCTTGTGTTCGATAGATAAGCAAATATTATTATCTTAAAAACATTTGTAATTAATTTAGGCAAATAGTATGGGAGGTGAGAGTGGGGAGGTAGGGGTGTGGGATGGTGGAGATGAGGGCTATTGGGGTGGGGGTGAAGATGAGGTGTGCTGGAGGGTAAAGTGGGCACATTCAATGTGAAATGTCACTACTCACTAGTAGAGCTTGTTTTCCCTACTTTTATTAGGGAGGGTATATTCCTCATTTTTGAGGAGTTTGTTTTCCTAAATAAAATATTTTCCAGAATATTTGACCAATCGAACATAAAAAAAATTGAAAAACACTTTTTGAAAAATATTCTCCTTTGTATCGAACTCGCCCTTAGTGTGGTTTGTACATCCCTAGATTTTATATAGACAACTTGATAAAAGAGTTGGCCAATGGTTACAGACTTTAGCCGTTCCGCGCTACCTTGTAGTTTAGGATTATAGTAGGGGTGGTCCTTTCTCAAACTTTTCTATAATATAAGGTAAGCTTTTTTTTAGTTTTGGAGTTTTTTCTAATCAATTTATACCTTACTAATAAAAAAGGACTTCCTTTTTCAGCTGCATTGCACTGCATAGTTATTGACAAAAATTCACGAGGATCCATTTTGATTATTCACCGATTTGATAAATAACAATCCAATTTTAGCCAAAACATATCTATCTGTTACAACTCAATATGTTTGGATCATTTTTTTTATAAAATATGTACACTGTATAAATAGTGTATTATTTATACTAATATACATATTTATATATATAAAATATACACACCTATATATATATATATATATATATATATATATATATATATATAACATATACACTGTATAAATAGTGTATTATTTATACTAATATACATATTTATATATATAAAATATACACACCTATATATATATATATATATATATATATATATATATATATATATAACATACATACATATAAAAGATGTATATACAACCGAGTATATATGAAGTGTATATTTCGACCATATTTGACAAGTTAAATAGCCAAATGATATATAGTGATAACTATCCCTTTTTCCCCCTTACTGCCAAATATAATTGAATTTGTGTTTGCATGATAAAAGAATTCAATACAATTGTACCTCTTGACAATTCAATCGTTGACCCTTATGTCCTTTCAAACTCTCTAGCAAGGACCAATTTCTTCTAGTCCCACATATCAATATCAAATAAGACAATCGGTAAAAATATAGTTGGAGGTTATAAAGGAAACCATAATGCTACCAAATTGGAGTTAATTTCTCTAAAAAGCACATCACAGACACAATCCCTCAGGATTCGTGCCACACCTGCAAATTATAAACAAAATACACCTATTGAAAATTCTCAATTAGGGAAAAAAGATTGTAAAACTCAAAACAACCGTATGAATACTTACACCAATATTCAGGGGTTATATAGTTATCTTCATTATTTGCAAGTGCATTCATGCAGTGCCTTGGTCTTTATTTACCATCCTGGCAATGATATAATATCATGGAATTCTGCAATTTAAAAATACAAGTTGATTTCGAAGCCTGATCTATTGCAACAAAAGCCTTGTTTTGTATGTGTAAAATTTGTTTTTTGCTATTATTTTGTGGTCGAGGAATACAAGGCCTTATGTGTATATGAGGTGATCATGAAAACAAAGTATTCACATTACATTGTTGAAAGATATTCGGTTAAAAGTCAATCTTGTAGAACAATTGACAATATATTTTCCGTTTTCACTGATTTTTTGTTGTTTTTATACCATGATCCACTTTCATTAAACAATGCCATTCAAATAATTGCATTTTTCAGTTGAAGGCAACATGTCAAAATCTGAACACTCAGTTATATCTTTTCACCTAGCAAATGAAAATATATATCATAATGTAAGTGCCAAGTAAATGTGGGGAACTTTTGAAATTACTTGCTTTTGGTGATCAAGATGTTGGCGAGGAAATTTCAATTTGGTCACAGGAGAAAGATGGAACAACCTGAAATAATATCACAAAGTTTTCTACTTTAGGCTCAGTGATTAACAAGCCTCGATACTCAGGTAACATCATATGTGTTAAGGAGTAAAGAAAACATAGCTGATGTCATATATGTTAAAGGGGAACCAAAACATATTTTAAAGAAAGGATGGTGGTCGATTTATGGAGCACAACGCGCTAAAAAATAAATACATAGAATTTAACCTGAAAGAACAATCATCTAAACCATGAATTATACAAACCCTAGCCCCATAGATAGAATTTGGTTAAGTTATGAAGTAAAGTTTAAACTCTTGGACATGTACCTGAATGCTATTGACCCCGAGAGTCAGGTGAATCATGAATTGAGTGTTGGGATTAAGAACAAGAGATCAAGTGGAGTAAACTGGTAGCTCGAGGTAAGTTAAGGATTATTTATTTAGTAAAAAGGAATTTCGTAAAAAAAAATTATGTACCCCACATGTTTAATAAAATGTCATAAATAGTGTTCTTGTGCTTTAGCTCTCACACCATCTTATTTTTACTCAATTCAATTCCAAGTAAGAGAATATGAGTCGTACAAGCATTGCTATTCATTTTTCATGACTTTTGTGATTTATTTACTCATCTTTTAGAACATTACATGTCTACACAAATCTAGAATTATTACATGTCATGTGCATTGCATTTCCCTAATTTAGATTCAGCTACAAGTGTGAGTGCAATGAAGTCCACAACTTGTATGAGACTATTGTATGAAATGGGAGATAAGGCGAACCCCTTCAGTTGTGTTGATAGATTTCACATACACAAGGTCACATCATGTAAACACTTTTCACGAAAAATCATACGCCTTCAAAATTATCTCAACATTTCATGCTGCATGATATTCAGTTCATAGTTCAGCTTACAGTCTAGTCATTTTCGACATGTAGTGTCCAGTTATCAGTTTAGTGTTAACACTTGTACATGTAAGTTCTAGCCTTATATGATTCCTGTTTCCTTTCTATTATGTGCCTTTAACCATAAGAGTCTCGCTCCCTTTTATTGATCGTAGGTAATCCCTTTATTTCCATTGATGACTTGATTTTTCTTTCCAGATTTCGGAGTCCGTTTGTTCTTATTCTTAGTTAAATATGCGTATGAGATTTATTCATTATCCTATCACTTGTACCACATTTCAAGAACAATCGGATAGGTTTAGGCTCCAGCTCAATTCACTTATGCCAGTTACTCTGGTAGGTGTCCAATTGTTATCATGTTATTATAGACTTTTAGTAATCCAAAAAATGCCTCGAGGACAATATGTTTTTGGTATTCTTTGAGGTTCATGACTTAGCATAATGGGTATTTATGAATTTTGATCTTAGTTTCTGGTATTTATTTATAGACCTGACCAGTTTAGTATTATCAATTACATTGGCCTTTCTAGTTAACTCAGACAATTCAAGTGACTTTATCTATCATGTTAGCTGGTTCAGGATTTGCTTGATATATAATAAGTATCGGGTGTCAATCACGTCCCATTCTAGTTTTGGGATATATGACAAGTATACTTGATGAGTAAAAACGAACGGAGGGGTAGTTGAAAATTCAGTTACTTAAATCATCGATTAAAGCGTCGAGTGATGAAGAACCATCATGAGTATTATATATGGGTTTCATTGAATATCGAATGGACAAAAATCAAGGCACTTTATTGTATATTGTCTCTTTGATTGAAAACCAAAATAAAATGAATAAGAACCAAAATCTCTCAAATAATTATAAAAAAGATCCGTACTATCTACATGCACAAGTGGGAAAGCTAGCTAGGTCCTTTTATTTCGTTTTTTGATTGACAATGAATGAAATAATGTACAAGTGGAAGACTTGGCTATATTAAAATACTTGCAACCATACAATTTTCACTGTCTACATGTGCGCATTTGGAAGTAATTGTTTCTTTATTGTTCTGATGTTCCAGTTGAAGTTGTATAAGGATAAGGAGAGACTTGGTCTTGCATGTATAATGAATCCAAAGATTTTATATAGACAACTTGATAAAAAAGTTGGTCAAATGGTTACAGACTTTAAGTAATTAGAGACAAAAATTCATGAGAAAAATCCATTTTGACTTCTTCTTTGATTCTATAATATTGGGCCCAAGATCACCACTCACCAGTCAACTATCTGTGTTTTTTCCCTTACTTCCATTTTTAATTGGATTTGAGTTTGCATGATAAAAGAATTCAATACTATTGTACCCTTCTCCTGAAAAAGTAGTTCGACAAATTTCGTGACAATTCGATCGTTGACCCTTATGTGCTTTCTAATTCTGTTTTAAAAGGCTTTTTCTGGGGACTGATCATTCGGGGCTAATTCTCAAGCGGAGCACTTGCAAAATGTATTGAGATTCATAGGTGAGGTTTAATTCTGTGAGGCTTCATCTAAACACGCCTAACACTCAATGTTTAGGCTTGCTCAATAATTTCACCAAAATCATGTGTTAAATTTCCTAATTAGCATCGTGACCCTCAAATTCTTTAAAAAATGAATAATAAAAGTTCAATTCATTTGTAGAAATACGAAGATTAAGAGTAACTCAATTAACAAGCTATAATATTGCGTTATTACTAACTGAGAATATCGCGAGAATGAATATATATCATTTGAATATCCTTCTGAAAATAGCTAGACAACCGAAATTATATATCTGCACTTTTATTGGTCTTCATGTCTTAGTTTTATATCTCTTAAAATTATTAAATTTCTATCTAAAGTCATGTCTTTAGTAGAGGGGGATATTAATCTCGTTTCACGCATCTTATCCTCCATCAAGGTCACTCCAACTTAATGAGTACATGACCTTAGATAGAAATTTACGGAGGACACGAATTAGGATAGAAGGTTAGTCAGGTGGCTGAGAGTTGTCTCACTAGTCTTTTATACTAGTAGTAGTAGTATTCCTCTGGGAGTTTCTTGTTATTCTATCTCAATTACTAATTATTGTTTTTAGCCCTTCGATTATCGTATTATTTTGTGGTAGTGACTGTTTCATTTTTAGTATGTGTTGACATGCTTTCTTTAACGTTTTGTCTTGTCTTCTTTGCTCTCGTTTTTCTTTTTCAAACTCCTTTGTAATGCTTTTACTTGAGCCGAGGGTCTATCAGAAACACGTTTCTATTGTAAGGATAAGATCTGCATACACACTACCCTCTCTAGACTTTACTTGTGAAATTACACTGGATTGTTATTGTTGTAATATTATTATGGGGGTTTTACAAAAATATACCACTGCCAAAAGTTTTTTCAAAAAAGTAGCCGCATATATACCACATGTATATGCATGTATACTGTCAAAAAAACTTATAAAAAAATAGCCGCATGTATATCGCATGTATACCGATGACCATTTCATGTAAGAACTTTGGCGAATAGCCATTTTAAGTAGTAAATCATAACTGGACTGTTTTTTGTGTAAGAAATTTAACACAATGATCATTTTATCTAATTTTCTCTATTATATTTACTTTTAGAGGGGAGTGGATCCGTTCTATTAATTTTTGCACAAATACTCATCAATATAGTCTTAAATAAAACCCACATATATATCCTTATATATTTTGCTCAACTAATCCTCAATATTGATGTGAGATTGTCAAACTGTCGCTTACTTTTGTGACCACAACTTAATGTACAATGAGCATTTTGGATCTGCTAAGCTGTTTCTGTCCTTTCTATCTTTCAAAATTGCATACGATGCATTGATATCCTTTGAAGAAGAAAAAATTGTTTTCTTGGGTCAAACAAGATATTGAGTTCAAATGAATATGTATTAAAAACCCAATCCAATAATCTTTTTTTTTTTTTTTAGGTAATTAATTTTATTTCATTAATCACCTGAATTGGAAATACAAAGCAGTCAACCAACTCAGTCAGCTTTGTCTACAACTCTGCGGCACAATCCCCACTCTCCTAGCCTACCACATCTAACACTAGAAAGCAACAAATAGAGTTACATCAACCAAGACTGCACTAAAGCAACTCAGTCAGCTTTGTCTACAACTCTGCGGCACAATCCGCACTCTCCTAGCCTACCACATCTAACACTAGAAAGCAACAAATAGAGTTACATCAACCAAGACTGCACTAAAGGTCTACAGCGAGGACTAGCTCTCACATTACTTAGGTAGGCTATCCTTTTGGCAATATGCTCCACCTCCATCTCCTTGTTTTCAAATACTCGCTGGTTCCTCTCTATCCAAATTGCATAAACTATTTCTGCACAGACCATCCTGAATACTTGAGCTCCTTGAGTCTTCCCTTTTGCACTCAAATGATCTTATTGTTTTATTTTGCCTATAGATTTACATTATCTTTGAACCCACAGAATCACCAAAGAATACCATAAACCCCCCAACTGAAAGGCAGAGAGCTAGTTGTCTTATTGTCCGGACCTTTTCTTATAAATTTGGTCAACTTACCTACAGTTTGCACACAAATTTTCTGTTTTATATATAAATTCGATCAAAAACATATACTTCCTCCGTCCCATTTTATATGAGTTAGTTTGACTTGGCACGGACTTTAAGAAAGAAAGGAAGACTTTTGAAACTTGTGGTCTAAAATGAGTCTTAAATGTTTATGTGGTTGTAAATCATTTCATTAAGGGTAAAATTGATATTTTAAATTAAATTGTTACTAAATGTAGAAATGTGTCGTTCTTTTTGGGACTGAATAAAAGGGAAAGTGACTAATATAAAGTGGGACAAAAGGAGTAACTTATATACAGTTTCAATATAGCTTACATACAATTTGTGTATTATTTATTTATGTCTTCCTTTTCAAGTTTCAATTGAACTTTCAAATTGAAACCTACTCTGATCTTCAAAAAACATTCTCAATTCAAAATTTCAACCAAAATCAACTCTAATCTTCACTATACTTCCTCAAAATTGAGACATAAACTACAAATGATATTCCCAATCCAAACAAATAACAATTTTGCAAAACCCAATTTTAATCCTAACAATTAATAATTTTGTGAAATCCGATTTTCGAATTCAAAGCTTCAAAACCTTTTAATAAATGTCAATGGAACTTTTGCATAAATTTTATGTTTAATTATTCATGTGATTTTCTTTTAATTTCGACACTGATAAGCCATGTGTTCTTTTAATTTCGCCACAAATAAGCCATGTGAACCCAAAGAAAATAAGTAAACTCTCATTACAGGTTTAAGCCATTAAAGCTTCTGTTACGCCCTAAACATTGCTAGGACAGGGTGGCACCCAATGGCTTTAACTTTGACGGGGCGAACTAACCTTACATGACTTAGGAAACATGATATATGCATAAGAGTAGTAAAATAATAAAATCTTTTATTAAAAAATTATCCTTTTTCCTCGCATGAAATACTTCCTTCAATAAAACGTCGCTTTTTCGTAGACATTTCATATTACATATCCAAAATAATAGTACATGTGTGCAAGATAAGACAGTAATGAGAAAGACAATGACTTGACGATACCATTGTACATATGAAACCTTTAAATGATAAACATGCGAGACATGTCGGTGACAAGGCCTCGATTATACCTAATTAAAATCAAAAAAATTAAATACATCTAAAGATCACCCCAAATAGTATAGGGGCTCATTAAAAGACCGGAGAAGCCTAGAGATAGCTCACAACATCCTGAGATTGATTAGACGAGACATGATGTAGTTTTAGCTTACCGAGTTTATGGTCATTGATAATAAGTTAGGGAGGATACATATTAGGGTAGTAGGTTAGTAGGTAGCAGAGTGTTGTCTAGCTAATTCTTGTCGTTAGTATTTTTGTTACGGTCTCCTATTATGGATCTAGTTATGGGATATTGCAAGACAAAATCAGAGTTAATGTAGAGTGAATTAGGAATTTGGAAAGAGGTTTTTTTTTCCGACCTATGGTGTTGATTCGTTACGAGAGAACCTGCAGTCTGTTGAGTTAAAGTACTCAAAAACTGGATATATTTCTTCTTAGATTTTCTGAGATAAACATAAGAGTTTAAATACAATACTTATAAGATAACTACCTCTAGAAACTAGGACATGACTTCCTAACATTATTGGAATGAGAAACTGCAAACTACTACAAAGAAACAACTACTACTGGAATGAGAAACTGCAAATAACTATACTACAGAAAAATAACTACTACAAATAACTACTACTGAAAACCGTTGAGAGACTAAGGACTGATCGATAACATTACTCCACTCCTTCAATCGCGCTTGTCCTCAAGCGCTAAGTGTGGAAAGTATTAGTATTTCCCTCTTTTTCAACAAATTCATCCTTATTGTTTATAGAGTCGGTCTAGAATAATTTCTTGCATTGATGACCTCGGGTGAATGGTTCATCACAGTTCAAACAAAGTTTCTTAAGTCGTCTTTCTCCATTTTAGATATGGTCAGTTTCTTCACAAATCCGGCATGTTGTTGAGGTGAGAAATTTGTATTCTTTGATCTGCAAGCATCTAACAATTAGGAATAAATGGGTTGTTCTTTGTGTTTATAAAGTCGAGATAAACTCATCACCGTAGTCAAATCTAGAGGGTTATGCAACTCAACCTCAATTGATATATAATCAGTAGGACCATTGATATAAAGTTTAATTTTCTACGACTGTATGAGTGTACCAGCCTGCGAAACTAACTGCTCAAACTTTTTTTGGTAATCTGCCACAGACCCGGATAAGCGTAACTTAGCCAATTCTCCCAACTTCTAACTTCTTATTGGTGGCCCAAAACAAATATTACAATGACGTTTGAATTCATCCCAAAACGATTGAAGCATATCTGTCTCTAGTTGAAGAAACTAAAGTTGTGCATCGCCCTCCAAATGAAAAGAAGCAAGTTCAATCTTTTCTTCTTCTGGAGTTTATTAGTGTCAAAATAAGTGTTCACATTTGTTCAACCATCTCAAAGGATCCTCTTGGTCATTAAATCATGGGAAACCCAACTTTGTATGTCGAGGAATGATGAAACTTCCTCCTGCTTCTGATTTTGACCCTTCTGCCACTCTAGTTTTATCCTTCTAATCGCGATTCTGACTAGTATGTTTAGTTGAATCAGAATCGACCTTCCAATTTGCTAAATCCTTTATGAGTGCATCCAAACGAGCATTTATTGCTTCCTTTCTGGCTAAATTGGCTGCACATTTTTCTTGGAAAAAGTTCACAAATTATGCCAGGTGATGTTGAATTTAATCTTCCATAACTCTTGGCTCTGATACCAAGTTGTTACGGTCCTGTGTTATGGATCTATAGTTATGGAACGTATTAAGATAAAATTAGAGTTAATATAGAGTGAATTAGGAGTCTGGAAAGAGATTTTCTTTTTCTGACCTATGTTATTGATTCGTTAAGAGAGAACCTGCAATCTCTTGAATTAAAGTACTCAAAAACTGGATAATTTTATGCTTAGATTTTCTAAGATAAACATAAGAGTTTAAATGCAATACTTATAAGATAACTACCCCTAGAAATTAAGACATGACTTCCTAACATTACTGGAATGAGAAACTGCAAACTACTACAAAAAAACAACTACTACTAGAATGAGAAACTGCAAATAACTACTACAAAAAAAATAACTACTACTGAAAACCGTTGGGAGACTAAGGACTGATAACAGTTCTCTGATGAATGTGAGCATGCTTGACTGGCTAGTAATCTTCCCCATACAATAATACTGGTCTAACCACTGATTTGTAGAACTTATCTTTAAGCCTCAGTGATACATTTTTATTGCCTGGTACTTTAGAGGCGAGCCTCCATTTCATCCACCTCCTCTAATATAATGCACAACATCATCAATCTCCCATTCTCCTTGAAATATTGACTCAATATACTTGAAACTTTCTCTCTTGGGTATGACTTGTGCATCGATCCTCACTTTCACCTTCATCTTATATGTTACATTACTGAACTTACACTTCAGGTACTCTATATTAGTCATGCTTAACCCGAACCCCTTAGACTCTAGATCCTGTCTCCAAACTTTTAACCTATCATTAACTCCACTGTGTGAGTCATCAATCAATACTATGTCATTCTCAAATAACATGCACAATGACACATCCTTTAAATATGTCGTGTCAATTCATTCATCACTAAGTCAAATAGAAACGAGCTAAGGGCTGATCCATGGTACAATCTATCACGATCGAGAAGTGATCTAAGTCAGTTTATACTATTCTAATATGATCTTGGCTCTATCGTATATGTTCTTAGTTGCCCTAATGTAAAACACAGTTACATCTCATCCTCATCTCGACTAGCCCCTCCTAAACTTTCATAGTATAACTTAGTAGCTTGAGACCCTTATAGTTGTTGCAATTCTAAATATCACCCTTGTTCTTGTACAACAAGACCATTGTACTCCACCTCAATTCTTCTGACATTTTCATCGTCCTAAGTATGACATTAAAAATCCAGATAGTCACTCTATACCTGCCTTGTCCATGTTCTTCCAAATATCCATCTGAAATCTCACGTGGCCCGATCGCTCTTTGTCTTCATCTAATGAATACCCCCCTCAACCTCCGCAATCTTATGCACCTACAATATCCAAAATTTATTTTTGACAATTTTAATTTTAATCCATAGTAATCGAAAATCATTTTGACATTTTGAAAGTACAATTTATAACTAGCTATTAGTTGTTGATTCAAGATAGGAATGTCAAATAGGTGGATTGTGCTGAATTTGAGCTAATTAAAATAAAGTGAATTAATAAATGAACATGCTATTAATCCACCCAAAGATTGCTTGAGTTAAAACGAAACGAGTCAAAATATATTAAAGGAAAAACCACGTAATTAGACAAACATCTTTACCATATCTACTAAATCCCTTTATACTTTAATGATTACATCTTCTCTCATCACTTAATAGTTTCCTACTAGATTTCAACTCAGATACTCCTCCTCTCCTTTCTCTCTCTCTCCTTCCATCTAGAATTTCACTTCTTTCAACTCTTTCCTCAACCCCTTTTACACCACTTTCCATACCTCCTCCGACCTCAGCCTCTCTCTCTATATCGATCACAACCCCAAGTAAAAGAAAAAAAAGAGCAAAAGGACATTGCTTTGCACAGTAATTAATATGGTAGCCCATATTTTAATACAGTGACACCTTCGTCTTTTTCTCTCCTAATGCAATTCTACAAATGATTTTTTTTTCCATTTTTGTAAATAATTTCTAATACTGTTTCATTTATAAATCAAATCAATTTTTAATTTCTGGATACACAGTATCTCTTAGCACTCCTCTGCCTCCTCCACTACTTTCAAATGCTTCATCTCATCCAAAAATCAAATGAGTCTTTCTTAAATTTGGAAAGAATTGGTGGGGAGTTTGCTCCAGATACATTATATTCGATACATAATATACTAGATTTTTTATTTTGGATACACTGAAGGAAATTGATATCGAATATACTGGTGAAATTGATATTGGGCACACGCTTTCACAGATACATGAAATTATGAAATCCAAATACATGAAATTATGAAACTCAGATATAAAGAAGGAGAGGGACGAGAGAGGCGATCAAGAGAGATAGTGTATCTCATATACATGCCAATCACGCTTCGTATATAGTGTATTTAGAACAAAACCTAATATGACGCATGTGTATCTGAGATACATGTATCTGATCCGTTAGATACATGTATTCGAAAAAATTAAACGATAAAAAATGTAATTTCAAAACTGATGAGCGAGAGTAATTAGAACCAATAATAGTGTGCTTTATGTTATTTTCTCTATATTAAATAACAGATTACAACCTAACCAGCCTAAGTTTTACCACACATTTAATTTCTTTCTTTATTTTCTTATAATTTGCAAGATATATCAATATAGAATTCTAGAAATTATTATTCTCAAGAATATAAAACAATCGAGGTAATTGGAACCCTTCTATTTATAGGAAAAGAAATAACCTTGGTGTCCAAGAAAAAACTAGTGTTAACGTTTAGTAAAAGCAATTAAGTTACCATGATATATGTTTTCCTTTTTAAAGAAATTTTCATTTGATAACCTTGACTAATGAATATTCCTTTTTCATGCTCCCTATGTTTCAATTTATATGATTTAATTTGACTTGATACGGACTTTAAAAAAAAAAACTTTTGAAACTTGTGGTCTAAAATAAGTGTGAGATGTTTGTGTGGTTATAAATCATTTCATTAAGGGCAAAATGAGTATTTTAAAGTTAAATTATTACTAAATATAGAAATGTGTTATTCTTTTTGAAACTGACTAAAAAGAAAAATGAGTCATATAAAGTGAGACAGATTGAGTATTTGTTGTTAATTTGAAATACAACCGATTGAGGCTCTTAACGAGAAATTTCTCGCAAAATACTATCAAAACAAGCATGAAACACTAGGGAAAATAAAATAATAAAATAATAAATTCATGGTGAGAATATATATAGAGAGAGTGATGCTGAAGGAGCATTTGTTTTAGACTCCCAAATTTTTGAGGCCTCAAATTTGATAGTGAATTTTATGATTTTTAAGTTTACTTAAATCAATATTAAAGATTATAAAAAATAAAATATACAAAATTTAAATAAAAGAAAGAAAGAAGAACTATTTACTTTTTATCAGAAATATTTTAGAACTTTGAATTAAACAACTCAATTTTTTTTATTAATATATAAAATTTTTACAACAACGTCCAAGGTGCATTGCAAACAAATGGCTAACATCTTACTAACTAAAATTACTCCTTACTTTTATAAATAATAACTACACTAAACACAAGTAATATGTAAGAACAAAAATATAATTTTAAATTATTATTATTATTGTGTGTATATACATATGTTTAAAGTCTCTTATTAAAATTTGATTTTAAGCCATTAATTTTATTAAGGCGCACTTGATAAAAATTTATATGGATGAAATATTAATAGGAATCAAATAGATTCATCATGAAGTGAGTCTGAATTACAATAATAAATAAAATAACTTTAAATTATTTAAGTTTATCCAAGTTACAAATTAAGTTATTGAAGTTTAATATAATTCATATGTGACTTGTCTATATTTTTGGAGTGGATAAGTTTTAGTTACAAGGTTAAAACATTCGTAATTGCATGAACGAGGAGTTTATAATGTAAAAATATATATTATAATAGTAATAAAATCCAAACGAAATCTCCACCTTTCTAGAACTAAAATACATACCTAAAAGAATTATGTGGAGTTCAATTCTTATGTAGTCATAGTTGTTGAAGGAAAGTTTTAGTTAATTATGTTCTAGAACTAAAATACATACCTAAAGAATTATGTGGAGTTCAATTCTTATGTAGTCATAGTTGTTGAAGGAAAGTTTTAAAAGAAAATCTCACGTTCCCTAAAATCGGGTGGTTAATTATGTTTAATGATTTGAATTATAAGTTGCTTTTAAATGTACTAATCCGCTAGCTAACTAATAAGATATTAGTTCATTCGATAACAAATTAGCAATTTAACTTATCAGTTATCGACTTTTAAATATACTAATCTGCAAGCTAATTAATATGATATCAGTTGATTTGATAACAGATTAGCAATTATCGGGAGGTGTATCAGCTATTCTCCAATGAAATTTACGCTCCTTAGTGACAGGTAGAGAAACGGACAAACAAAGAAATTTGAAAATCACCAAAACAAAGAACAAGAAGGAAAAACAAAGAACAAGAAGGAGCGGCAGAATACTAAATGAGTTAATGGGGCCTTAGAGTTAATAATTTGTGGAGTACTTTATATACCTAGGGGTAAAAGGGTAAGTATGATAATTCTTAACGGGTTAATGGTTTATCTGATAAGGAAATTGAGTAATCCGTCCTTGCATCAATAAGCCGTTAATTCTAAAATTTTAATCCGTTCACCAACCATTTATTCGATAACCCAATACCAATAAACAAATAAGCTAAATTTGCAATTGTCTTATCAGTTATGGTTTGATTTTGAACAACCTTATTCTCTATGTCTCATTCTTTTTTTCTTTTTTATTATCTTATGATATGAATAAACTTCTTGCAAGTTATTAATGGTAATAAACTCAAGAATATTGCATAGATTAAGAATATCATAATATAGAGATAAGATAATACCAGTAAAATGTCTTATTCATCAATACAAAATACGTTCTAGAATTACGAAACATTTAGTTAGCCCTCCTCTCAATGCTCATCATATAATATCCTGGTAGTTGAATGAGGGGTTGCCTAGAATTGAGGAAACGAGAAGGAATCTATCAATATATTTATAGGCATGATGTTGTGACCTAATAAACTTTTCAGGTTTTACTAGATATTCAACAAGGCCTACACTATTGTCAGCCCATACCAATATATAAGTAATTCAGGTCCAACAACTAATCAACAGATAAGCGACCCAAGTCATATACAACAACTATATTTTTTTCGCTTATTTTATAAATCACAATAATTAGTTAATGTTAGTCCATCTTTATTTAGTAAAATATTCAATGTTCTCCCTTTTGAAAAAAAATAACTTAATCTTTAATTTGTTTCAAAAGTTTAAATTTTTTATTTTATAAAATGAGTCTCAGGCTAAACGAACAGTAGCTACAAACACATAGTGATGGTTTGGTAGAACATCACTTCGAACATGGTTCAGTCAAACAAGACTATCAATGTCGAAATACAATAGTACTGTTGTAAACCAACGACATAAGCCTAATCCACAATCGCAAACTCTGAAGTTTTGCCAATAACCCAACGTATGGTAATATAGCAAGAAATAGACAACACGGATTCCAAAATAAGTTATTCCCTTGTTGGCTCTCAATAATTTTCTGTAACAACATGTACGCTTGAATCAACATGCGCACCATCGTGAAATCAATAATATGATTTTCTGTAACCACATTTGGGCAACATATCAATATGTGTCATCATAAAAAATTGTAATTTTTAAGCCCAACATATTACATATGTGAATTAAACCATGTAAATGTATTCAATTTGGTGTCACCGCATACATAATGTCAAAAAATACAAATATTAGTCATATGCCCTAAGTTCCAATTTCAGAAATGCAAATATTAGTCATATTGACAATAACTTATAATACTATTCTACTTCCAAAACCTTGCAACAAAACTTTCAGATAGTATATAAAACCTTCAATAAAACCCACTAAATTAAAGCTTTTTGAGATCTTTATGTCACTAGTCACACACTCTTTTCCTCCTCCTCTTCCTTCTTATATTCTCCCTCAATTTTTTCAAACACACGTCCAAGGTTTCCTCAACTTCTTCTCTCAAATTTGATGGATAGTTAAAGAAAGATTTGAAGAACCATCATTAAAAATCCATTTGAAGCTCCAACTCAAATTTGAAAATATTTAGTAATTATATTTTGAGTGGTTGTGGTTGGAAATTATTGGAAACATCTCAAAGAGACTATAAACAAAATTCAAGAAAGATTGGTCATTGGAGGTAATTTGAACTAGTCTGGAGTCAAAACTCAAAGCTGAAAATGATTAAATGACATTGCGACATTGTATATCATGTGTATATCATTTTTTTGGGTAGTTATGTAACAATTTTATTATGAAAAACTTACATAGATATACTATATTAAGAAAATATTTACCATTTATAGCAATAGCATATTGGATACTTATAATACATTTATAATACAATTTTAATACATATTGTAGAGAATAATTTGTAAAACACATATAGTACAAATTTTATTCATGGATAATACATTTATCACATACTTTAATACACTTATAATATATTGTGTCAATTTCTTATCAAACAAGTATAATACATTTTAAACACTTATAATATATATATATATATATATATTGCATGCATAATTAACTTTTAATACATAATGCAAATTTATCATAGTATTGCTATGCATTGCTATAGGTGGTAATAAATAAAAAGCGTCGCTATAAACCGTAATTATTTATTAAAAAGTACTCACCATGTATCACCAATTAACTACTACTCCCTCCGTCTAATAATATTTGTCCACTATTGACTTGACACACATGTTAAGAAATAATAAATAATAGGGGTAATTTTACTATATCACCCTTTGAATATAATTAATTCAATGCTTTGGAAAATGTATTGGGTAATGACTACAATTAATAACTAAGGGTAAAATGGGTAGAAATAGGTAAATTATCCTTTAATTTTTTTAACTGAACAAGTATTGTTGAATATCTATTTTTAGTATAATGGACAAATATTATTGGACGGAGGGAGTATGGTCTAAGATAGTAATTCAGGGTCTTCAGCACCCCAATCCATTTTGAAAAACTTGGTACTTCTACAATGTACTTCGTGCATTATTAGTTTGCATACCACCTTGGCAAATCTCACACTATTTTGAAAGACTCAGTTGCTTCTCTTTTGCCTAATAAAATACAAATAGCATGGTAACACCATTCTGTAGACCTGAGCTTTAGAATTCTTGCTATTCACTTACTTGCCGAGATAATATCTCATATGGTCACTTAACTTATGGTAGTTCACTCAGAAAGTCACGCACCTTTGTTTGATAACTCAAAAGTCACTCAACTTAGGATAGTTCACGTAGAAAGTCATTTCACTTTGTTTTATAACGAAAAGTCACTCAACTATTGATATTTCACCTAGAAAGTCACTCAACAAATTTAAATAATTTTTTTTGTTAATTTTTGTTTTGAAATTGAATCGTATTTTAAGATAACTTTTTAAGAAATTATAAATTCTCATTTTAAGCTAAATCAAATGCATATAAATAAGCATTTATTATAGGTGACAAAAAAATCTCAATTTCAATTGAAAGAAAAAGTTGAATGAAGAGTTTTTGATCCAACTATCATTATAGACAAATAGCACTAACAAATATTAGATGTCAGACATATAAAATAAATTGATTTATTATCTGTAATATCTATTCATCCCACAATTTTAATTAATCGATTCATTGAGTAATTTTTGGATAAACTATTAAACTAATAAGAGTTGTATCGTCTAATTTCATTGAAAAATAAAACTTGAATTTTTATAGAATCAAATAGAAATGATTTTCTAATTTGATCATTTCTTAGATTCTGTTGAATTGTATCAAATTCATTTTCGATTTTAAAGTGCACATTTACCTTATAAAACTTTTTTTTTAGTTTAGTTTAAATTTAGCTCATTAGATTCAATAATATATTAATTCACATAATAGTTTGAATGATGGAGAAGAAGAAAAAGTTACAATCGCTTGATTTTTTTTTCCCGTCCAACTAGTTTTTAAAACTAGTACTCCCTCCATTTCAGTTTGTTTGTCATACTTTCTTATTTAGTCTGTTTAAAAAAGAATGTCTCTTTTTATTTTTGGCAACTCTTTAATTATAACTTTTCACGTGATATATTTAAGACCACAAGATTAAATGACATTTTAGTACATTCTACACATCTTTAATTTAAGACCACAAGATTCAAAAGTCTCCTTTACTTTCTTAAACTTCGCGTTAAGTCAAAATCGAACAATCAAATTAAAAGGGATGAGATAATTTCTATTAGGTTCTACATTTTATCTTTCCATACTGTCTATCCTTATAGTTTATTGTCAATCATTTATCAATCATTATACACATATTTTAAAAGTTTATACCGCTTTCTAAAATATGATTGATGTAATTATGGTTGAAAAATGTAGTCAATTAAACTTTTAGTTACTTTCTACTAAATTTTATTTAATTCACGTCAATTTGAATCAATCGTGTTTCTAATTTTGGATTTGTTCAATTCTTTGAGTGTTTTTTAAATCTTTCAAGCTCAAACTAATTATTAAAGATTATATTTGAAAATGTTTTAATTATAAATATCTTCTAAAGCATAACAATCATTATGATATTCGTGTTTTAGACCTATTTTGAAATTAAAAAATAATATGAGATATTACACAAATGAAAGATAATACTACTCAATCATGTGAAGTCTTAATTTTGTTTTTAAACATCTCCATAACATATAGAACAATTTTAGTAGTTCAGGTAACAATTGACTCAATTAAAAAAAAGTTTTCAAACTAAAATCAATAATAATTTACCTAAGATTTGAATACTTCTGGTGTTATTTGACGTACAATAATTTATATATGTCTATTAAGATTTTATGAAAATTTACACAAATTAGCTATACTGTCAACTGAAAAAACAAAACTAATTATGAAAATATAATTAAATATCATGTCTTTTAAGAAGTTATGAAAGTAAGCATCAAATAAAATATATAAGAAATTATTAAATAAACTTAAAAACCTAATTTAAAATTTTAGCTTTAGGTAAGTCGCCATTGAGATTCGAGTCCGTCGCGTTTTGCACCCCCAATGTATGTCCTTTTTTTGTGATTCGCACCCTATCCTACTTTTTTTTAGGAAAAATTACTTAGTTAGACAAACATATATAGTATAACTACTTAACACAACTATAGTTTAAAAAAATTACATAACTCAACAATAGTTTCCTTTTTTCTGACAAATTCTTCTATCAAGATACACTCCTTATTCATCCTATATTTTATATCCCTAAAATAAAGCCTAATTTTCTCTCATTTACAAATCTGGATTCATCCGGGCAAATTCAATGCCCTCGTGACGACAGTAACAACTGCCAGTAAATCCCTCTCCAGATCCGCCAAATCTTCGTCGGAGCAAACATCTGTCCACGACACATGTTACCAAAGTCACTCCTCCTCCGCCACCACAACCACTTCCTCCGCCATGCCGAAATTTGAAATTGAAGCAGGTTCGCGATGGAGGCCGACACGTTTTCAGACGATATTGATAGTTCATGTTCCACTCCATATTTTAGTGCTCCATCAAGTCCAGGCCATGGACAATCACACTATGTCTTCTATTACAGTGCTCGGGCAAGTTCTACGCATTTCATTTTTCCATCTTTGACCGCTGTCGCCACCACTAGAACGAAGAAGAACAAGCTGCAAATCCTATATCTTCAGGAGTTCTCCACTTACACCACTGCGTCAACCACCCCAATGGCGGCGGTGCCGGTGGATTTTCTGATTTTCCATCTTTGGTCGCTGCCGCCACCACGAAAACTAAGAAGAAGAAGAAGAAACCGCAACCCCTATCCCTTCAGGAGTACATGATACCAGATACATGTATCTTTGATACCAGATCTATGTATATAAAAAAAAATTCTTCTTCTATTGAAATATATTGATACAATTAATTGTATCTATGTATCAGAAAAAATTATATGTATATTCAAAAAATTTGATACAATTATTATAAAATTATATCTGCATATCAGAAAAATTAAAAAAATTGATACAACTATTATAAAAAAAATTGTATCATAAAAATATGTTTATGATATGTAAATATTGAAACTATTGCTAAGCTACGTAATATAGACCTAAACTATTGTCTTTTATGAAACTTTTTTTTTTTATGACTTGCACCCTAACCTCTCTATTTCTTTGCAAAACAATAAAAATACTCTTTGTTTAAATTTTTCACAAGGGCAAAATTTGAAATATGATTAATAAAGAAAAAAATGACACAAAATAAAGTTGAATTAAATAAAAATGCCGTTTGGGGTAATGGTTCTTCCATTTCTAGATCACCGTTCTCACCGTACAAACATTCAAATCAAAGGTGATCACAAACTACAAAAGTGCAAATACTACAAATATTTCTAACGAGAATGAACTTCTGATTATTAACAATAATCACCATTAGAAATTCCTTGGTTCTCACTGGTGTTTGGGTATATTGTACAATTTTTACTATATCATTGCTTGTGGTTCTCTTTGGAGCTTTTTTTTAATATCTGTTATGCTTCCTCTGGCATGGGGTTGTTGATCACAACAAAGCTACATATATGATATATGTGATTTATAAGATTGATGAGTAGAAAAATGAGGTTGTGGTTGAGAAAACTGGAGGTCCAACTGAGAGCTATGATAATTTCACTGCAGCTCTTCTTCCGGAGAATGACTACCGATATACAGTATAAGATTATGATTTTGTGACATTTAATAACTACCAAAAGAACAAGATTGTCTTCGTCACTGGATTTTTAATAAAGGAAATTGTACTAGTTCTTAGACCCTTTGCATCTGCTTATGCATTGCTCTGTGACTGTTGCTGCGCTATTCAACAGTACGTGAAAATGGTGATCCAGAAATGGAAGAACCATTACCCCAAATGGAATTTTTATTTAATTAAACTTTATTTTGTGTCATTTCTTTCTTTATTAATCATATTTCTAATTTTTCCCTTGTGAAAAATTTAGGTAAAGAGTATTTTCATTGTTCTGCAAAAAACTAGAGAGGTTAGAGGGCAAGTCATAAAAAAAATTAGGATAGGGTGCGAATCACAAAAAAAGACATACATTGGGGGTGCGAAATGCAACGGACTCTTGAGATTCACTATAAGATGACTAATGAGCAGTTGAATTACTCCATTTATTCTAAAATAAGTGGTGTCTCACATAATCAAGAATACATCAATGATGTTCTTTAAAGTTTATCCTTATTTAAATAAAGGAACTTGGTAAACGATCGTCTTGGCTTCTCGATTGTCTTTACAAGACTTGAAAAAATCATCATCATAATCAAGTTCTTTACATGTTACCCATTGTACCTTTAGTTTTTTGACAAGATATAGTCATCTTCACTGCATCTTTCAAAGACAAGTACCCTAGAATTTTATCCGAAATATTACTGGGCATACTGTTAATTGTATCTACAGCAGATATCCAAGTATTCTTAATGGTCTGATACAATAGGCATATCCAAATTCTCAACTAATACACATTTCAACAATGTATGCATACTCGTATGTAACTAGTAGTTGGACATTTTTAATTGTAGCTATATCGGAGAGACAAAATAATGATACATAAAAGAACGTAGATCAGAGACAACATTGATGGAGGAAGGAATTTAATCAAGGGAGTTAAGAAGAATGTGCTCGTGTGTGTAGGGGATTCAACAATGTATATATCCACATAAAAAGATATTTCATGATAAGTTGTTATTTTATTTACTTATCTCTTCTTTAATTTTAGTTTTTTGCTATGTTAATTGAGAAAATAATGCATCTAATGTCATTTAATTCTATTTTATAGGTTTTATATGATTGCGAAGAGTTTGAAAGAAACTAAGTGAAAAACAAGCAAAAAGAGATCAAATTGAAGAAACTAAAAGATTGGCTAGAAGGGAAAAATTGGTCAAAACTGAAAATTTTGAAATCTGAAACCTAAAGGTTGTTTTTGTCATTTCCACTTGAAATATTTGGAGGATATAATAGCTGCATTTGCATGATCTTTTTATTATCTTGGCCATTTATCCAAGCCTTGGGAGTTAAGGTTCATTTTCAAGCTTTGAGAAGCAAGGGGAAAACACATTCACACCCTTTGAAATTGAAGATTTGGAGCAAGTGCTGTGAGGCTAAAAGTAATATTTTTATGATATAGATTGCCTCACATTTCACTTGTTTTAAGATGCTTTTGAGCTTACTTTATATGAATTATGCTCGTGTAGCTTGTTTTGATGTGTAGATTGAAAAGTAAAGGATTTTGCATAGATTTGGAGCATAATGGAGCGATTCTGGAGCTTTAAAGTTTGAGTAGGAGCTGAGGAAGATAATTCAGAGTATATCCATAGTTAGGAGATCAAAACGGGAGCTTAATAGAGGTGAAATGGTGAAAAAAGACAAAAAAAGGCACTACGGGGAGGCCTGGACGTCTCCCCAGACGCCCCCTGTAACGACCGGATCCATCATTATTTTAGAAATCACGTTATCACAAAATTTTGGGAATGATTAAAATATATTTTGTATTAAGTAGGGTTGACGTGACAGAAAAATTGTAATTTTGAAATTTAGTCTGGGCTGACGTCACTCCGCTATAGCGGTATTTATTCTGCTATAGCGGTAGCGCTATAGCGGATGGTCGTCTGCCATAGCAGAATGACGGAAGGCAGTAGCCTCAGAGCGCAAATTAATAAAAGACTTCTCCTCCTTAGTTGGAAAACATACGATGGTTTCTCCAAAAACCCTCCTAAGCTTCTCCAAGGCTTGGAAGTCATGAGGAGGAGGGATTATGGCTGAAGGGACGCAGAAGAACGGATTTCGGACTCACCATCCGGCAAGGAACGCCTTCACAGAGCCAGAAATGCATTTCCGTAGCTGCTTGGTGTCCAAGTAGGCTAGGTTTTCTTATCGAGTAGATTGGCCTGTTTATATTTTTATACTTATTGTATAGTTAAAAAGGGGAATCCATGCTTAGGCCTTCGGTCACGGAGTCTGTGGACTAGGGTGTTGATTATGTGTGAACTAGGATTTGATTGAATCTGATTATTGAATGATGTTATATTTTCGGGCTGTACATGTTATTTAGGTATGGCAAGATGATAGGATTTAGGGACTGGGATGCCGAGAAGTTTTGGGGGATCGAAAAATCTTGGGTATCTAAATGGAATTACTGGTAAAAAGGAGTCTTGGGAAGGATTCAGTATAAAAGGATAGAATAACTAGGATGGTTGAACATTTTAAGAGTTGGGGAGGTTCTCCCCTATTGTAATTTGGTCCTAGGAGAAGTTCGGGAATAAAGAATAAAGTGAATTACTAATTATGTGTAAAAAGGGACGAACGGGGGGTTTGGTCTTCGGACGGGAGTCAATGGTTGAGTTATGTGCCCGGGGAAAGGGTAGGTTATAGTTGTTGATTTCTAATATGCATTATGTGTTCACGTACTATTTCGTAGTAGCGTATGAGTTGCATGTTTAGGGAATGTTTTGTGAATGTCTAGTTGTCGGTAATCAGTCTTGTGAAATGAACTTCTTTTGTTTGCTTGTTGGTTTTACAAGTATGTTTGTTCATTGGATGTAATTGATTTGGACTTGTTATAATATTTGGTTAGCTCGGATACCATGCCTGGTATGGGTATACTAACGGTTGGCTCGGGTACCACACCTGGTATGGGAATTACTAATGGTTGGATCGGGTACCATGCCTGGTACGGGAATTTCTAATGTTGGCTCGGGTACCACGCATGGTACGGGTTGTTTTAATTTCATTAGTGATTCTTTCGATCGTTTCATGAGTGGATCGGGTTGTGTTTCTGAAATTAAGATTACTGCATATGGTCCTTGATTGGCCGGGTCATTATTATTTGATTGTGAATTTGGTCTTGGTGTAGACCGGGGTGCATGTTTAACACTTAGGTATTGTCAGGGGGATCCCAGGGTGGGTCCGGGCTATGTGGAATGGAAATATTTAGTGTTGTATTGATTGTTGATCATGGTTATAAAGTGGATTACATGTGGTTGATAAGCTAGGGGAATGACTGAGAGTCTGGCGTTGTGTGACTAGCTGGTATTATCATAAGGAGAATTGTCCAGGGATCCCTGAGAGGTCTGGATACTTGTGAGTAGTACCATGAGGGTAGTGGGTCTGGATTAACAATTACTGGGTTTTTCTGGGTGTATAGCCATAGGGTTTGACTAGAACAACGGGGTGGTAGTCTGGGTCTTGGCTAGGGGCTGGACTAGTATGAAGTGGAAGTGACTTGGGAAGTCTAAGGTTAAGATGACTTGGGAAGTCTAAGGTTAAGATGACTTGGGAAGTATCAGGTTAAGGTGACTTGGGAAGTCTAGGTGATAAGTGTGACTCGAGAAGACACTAGTATTAGGGGTAATGCTAGAGTGGTGGAGTTGGCAGTGGAAGAGTTAGGAAGGGTTGAGTTAAGGGGTATAAGTAGACGCTCGATTGAGATCTAGTCTGGTAAAGGTGGAAGTTGGAGGATGGGGCCATTGGAAATATTTACATGCTTTCCCTTATTTTTTATATGATGGTACGAGTGAATTTGGGTCAACCGATGATGCCTACCAGTATGTGTGTTTGTACTGATTCTACTCTTGCTATACCTTTTTGGGTATATTATGGTTGTAGGGTTGGTGATGTTTCATAGGTACATGACGACGACGATCTTCAGTAGCTTCTACTCTTGTTCTATGGTGGGAGCTATGTCATCCGACCTTCCATTGTATTATTCTGTAGTATCTCTTGTACCGACTTAGGCTAGATCCTAGGGAGGGTTGTTTTCCCAGTTTTGAAAAGACTTCACCGCATTTCTTTGGAAAAATATGTTTTCTGAAATAGGATTGTAAATGCTTTCACATATTAAAATGAGAGAATTATATTGTTATTTTCTATTTTTCGCAAGCACCTGTTGGTTCGGGTTGTAAGCGTTCGTCTATCTAGGAGGTTAGAGTAGGCGCCCGCACAACCCGATAGGTTGGGTCGTGACAGATGGTATCAGAGCCTAGGTTACCGGTCTCCCAGTAGAAGAGAAAAATGTTGAATAGAGTCTTGCAAATTGGTGTGTTGACGTCCACATCTAATCCTTGGGAAGCTATGAAGCATTCTAGGAAACATCCCTTCTTTCATTCCTTCGTGCGGTTCATCTACTTGCTTGTACGGGTTGAGTCCAATTGGTATCTCTTGATTCCAATTGGTATCTCGACAAGAAAAATGATGTCTTTTGACTTCGACAGCTGTGAAAACAAGCAAGAGGAGTTGGAATCAGGAAGGTTCCAATTGATATCTGGCCTGAGAGGCTGCGGTAAGACATGGATGATTGGCTAATGGCCATCCATGGGATGAATAGAGAGTAAATTTATGTGACTTGATTCCTTGTAGCCCAAGTTGAAATGTTGTGTGTTCAGTTATTGTATGACTTACTTGATTGATATGTGATTAGTTGCCTTGCTGTGAATTTATGGGTCTAAAGGTAGTCATAATTTGAATTGGTATGATTGATTTGTGGTAAAATGCTATATGCGTGGAGTTAAGATTTCATGTTATTTTTAGAAAGGGACTCATCATTGGTTAAGATGGTGAGGGGAAAGGATTTACGATTATAGGAAAACTTTGATTTCAGGACAGTCGGGACTTGGTTGGGAACCATGGGAACAACAGGATTATCCTTACGGGATAACATGAAGGTGTTGTTGTGATTAACTTTCTTCTGTAGATCTTTTATGATTAGTGACAATTGGATGCTAAGTTTTGATCTGTGCATTGCCAGGAATGGTCTTGGAGGTTGTTTAAGACCATGGCGGGATTGACGAGGTTAGACAGTGAAAACTGGGTAGGGGGATGAGTACACCTGCTGAAAATTTTGAATTTCTGGACTATTACCGTCGAGACCGCCATAGGGGACCTGCATCGCTACGGCGATCCTGCTATAGCGGTATTTTTATCGCTACAGTGGTACCGCTATAGCAGAGTGGCAACCGCTATAGCGGAAGGGTGCGGGGTAGAATGCCTTCCCTATTTTCCCCTGTTTTTCATTTCATTCTCGGGGATTTAAAATGCAATGGTTAAGCTATAAATTGCTATGTAAAACCAGGAAATCATCTATATGGCTAATATAGTGTGCACATAAGGGAAAATGTCTGAAAACTAGCATCCACGTGCATTAAAACGAGGGAAAAAGGAAAGGGAAATACTGTCTAAAACAAGCCCCAAACGGAGGCAAACCCCAAAAAATAGTAAATAGTCCGAATAAAGAGGGGAGGGGGGAGGTCCTAAGCCTCATCATCACTCAGGAATGGGAACTCCTACCTGTCTTCGGGCTCAAGTGTGGGAAGCTCCTGACCCAGGGTGACGCAAGAGAACATGACCTTGACGGTCTTCCACATCTGGGAAAACATGCGATCCCGGGAGTGCCTCTTCTTTTTCTCTTCCTCTAACTCCATGCAAAGTGACGCAAATTCCTAAGCAGAAGGGGGCGGGGATTCACCTCCAGCATTAGTGTCCTCCATGAACTTCCTGACAGCGGCCAGATTCTTCTCGAGCTGGTGGCTACAAATCGAGGGCTGAGGCTGGGAAGGGGCAGGGGTGTCATCATCATCATCATTGTCAGCCTCCTCAACCGGCTGGCTGCTTCCTGCTTCATCCACTTTCCTCTTCTTTTTGGAAGAGACCACTTTCACCCGGAGAGGGTCGAAGGAGTCATCCATAGCTACCTCCAAGTCAGTGTGATCCTCAGGCACCCCAACCCGTTTGCACAATTTGGACACCAAGCCCAGAAGATAAGGGCCTTTCCTATGACCCCGGTAGAATTCCTTCCACTCGGAGATGATTTGTTCTCCCACATTCATGATCATGCCCTGCATGACACAAGTAATTACCAGGGCCTCGGCATAAGTCACATCAGTCTTGTTGCCCGACGGGCGAATTCTTTGGGATACCAAATTTAACCACCTCCTAACATCAACAGAGAAGTAAGCACTAGTGATGCCCTCGGGACTGAGCTAGTAGACCTGATCTCTAAACTTTGCATCTACCAAGGTATCTCTCAACCATGTCATATCCCAAAGTCTAGCCTTGGCCTCCTATGCAACATTGGAGACGTGAGGCACTCCTAGAACCTCATTGATAGTCTGAGCGTCCACAAGGACATCTACCCCTCGGGTTTGGATAGTGGGGTTGAGATCATCCCAAAGGATGATAGGAAGTATGGCGTAGAACTCCCGCACCCAACCTATACGAGCGGGAGGGGGAGCCACTGTCAACGAACCCCAGTCGAACTCTTGAAGTCTGCGATGGAAGGCAGCTGCTTTTCCATCCATCCCTACCATTTTACACCCCCTCTCATAACAAAAGCCCAATCTCAGGTAATCCATGAAACTCTACCGGCTAGCTTCATCGGGGAAATCCTCATAAGGATACACGGGCAATTGTCCTTTAGCCATTGGGTGTGATAACCTGCAATATAATAAGGGGTGTGGTTAGAACTCGATAAGGCATAAGGGATTAAGAAAAAGGGGATTTTTTTTCTAAGTGTTAACCTAGAGGGGCTACTATTTTGCGGTAGTCCGCTATAGAGGACGATCATCCGCTATGGCAAAATTGCTATAACAAATATTTCTCCGCTATAGGGGGACTGCTATAGCGAAACCCAACCGCTATAGCAGTATTCATCATCCCAGAAACTCCAAGGGTGCAACAATGGCACCCCTTGACCCAAAACTCCATTTTTAACAATCCAAGTTCAGATCAGGGCTTCTAAAATATCCTATTACAGTTTTCTACAAAAAATTGGGCATTATAACCCCTAAATTCTGTCAAAATCATAAGTTTACTCAAGAATGACCCTGCACCTCCCACACTATTTATGGCCTATTTTTGGCCAAAAAGTACTTAATACTTAAGCCCAGAACACCGAGGAGGCATTGTAAGTGTAAGGGAAGCAACCATGCTTCGGGAAATTCAACAAATATCCAACCCAAGTTCAAGTTCAAAAAGACAACTACAATGTATACCCAAAATCCTTGTTTTCTACCGTAACCATGTCTAAATTCATGCAAGGAAGTAGTAGAGGGAGTAGAAGCAATTATTACCTGAAATTTTCGATGTCGGGAGCGGGGTAATCGGGAGAAAAAGGGAGTATTTTGAAAGAAATACAGGGGAATAGGGATGAAAACCCATTTCTCCCCTACTTCAACCTGTTCCAACCGCTATAGCGGCCGGTACTCCTCTGTAGTGGAACCACTATAGCGGTATAATGTCCGCTATAGTGGACGTGTTAGTCCATTTTAGGAAAGGAAAGATTTTCCCAGGTCTTTTCAAATTCTTTTGCTCCGACATAATCCGAGGCCCTGGATTTCTTGGGTGCTCAGGAGAGGTCACATGTAAATTTTCTTTGGGTGGCTCAGGAATTCCTTGTAAGAGCAGCATAGTATTATGTTCCTTTTAGTTGGTGCGACTAATTAGGGGGAAGATCGATATTTTTGCATAGGTTCATAATTACGTGGTCACCTGGGACAGTGAGGGTCCTAAACTAATTCCCTTCATCCTATTTTATTCGGATCATTCGAGGACGAACAATGGGTAAATTGGTATCTATTGTAATGACCAAATCCATCGTTATTTTAGAAATCACATTATCACAAAAATTTGGGAATGATTAAAATATGTTTTGTATTAAGCAGGGTTGACGTGATGGAAAAATTATAATTTTGAAATTTGGATATGGATGATGTCACTCTGCTATAGCGGTATTTATTCAGCTATAGCGATAGCGCTATAGCGGATGGCTGTTTGTCATAGCAGAATGACGGGAGGAAGTAGCCTCAGAACATAAATTAATAAAAGACTTCTCCTCCTTAGTTGGAAAACATATGTGGGTTTCTCCAAAAACCCTTCTAAGCTGCTCTAAGGCTTGGAAGTCATGAGGAAGAGGGATTATGGCTGAAGAGACGCGGAAGCACGAATTTCAGACTCACCATTCGACAGAGAACGCCTTCATAGAGCCAGAAATGTATTTTGTTGGCTCTTTCAATCTGGAAAAATGGAATTGGCGCAATTTGGGTCAGATTAATAAGCTTACGACCACTGAACAAACTTGGTTGATGAACATAGTTTATGTGCCGCTAATGTAGCGGCTTGTCGAGCATTTGATAAACTCACACCATCCATTTCAAATAGGATTTATCCCCTGGACACACGAGCAATCCAACCCTTAGGATTTCTAACGCATATTCAGTCGTACCGACATGGCCCCACTAATTTATTTTTGATCGGAGCATCAAGCAGCACAACCTGATTTTACTTGACTAAGCCCGTGCTCCTCCAAAGAGAGAGTTTGCTTTACCCAACTCTCTTTTTGATAACAAGGCAGAAATCCTCGACCCGACACTTGCTAGTTTCGAATGAAGAATGAAAACCTAGCAAGCACCTACTTCTATCAAAAAGCAAGACTTTACTAAACAAGCAAGAAAGGCCAGCTACTTGGCGTCCAGGTAGGCTAGGTTTTCTTATCGAGTAGATTGACCTGTTTATATTTTTATACTTATTGTATAGTTAAAAAGGGGAATCCATGCTTAGGCCTTCAGGCACAGAGTCTGGTGGACTGGGGTGTTGGTTATGTGTGAACTAGGATTTGGTTGAATCAGATTATTGAACGATGTTATATTTTTGGGCTGTACATGTTGTTTAGGTATGGAAAAATGATAAGATTCAGGGACTGGGATGTCGAGAAGGTTCGGGGGACCAGAAAATCTTAGGTGTCTAAATGGATTACTGGTAAAAAGGGAGTCCTGGGAAGGATTCAGTATAAAAGGATAGAATAACTAGGATGATTGAACATTTAAAGGATTGGGGAGGTTCTCCCCTATTGTAATTTAGTCCTAGGAGAATTTTGGGAATACATAATAAAAGGAATTACTAATTTTGTGTAAAAAGGGACGAACGGGGTGTTTGGTCTTCGGACGGGAGTCAATGGTTAAGTTATGTGCCCGGGGAAAGGGTAGGTGATGGTTGTTGATTTCTAATATAAATTATGTGTTCACGCACTATTCTGTAGTAGAGTATGAGTTGCATGTTTAGGGAATGTTTTGTGAATGTCTAGTTGTCCGGTAATCAGTCTTGTGAAATAAACTTCTTTTGTTTGCTTGCTGGTTTTACAAGTATGTTTGTTCATTGGGTGTGATTGATTTGGACTTGTTATGACATTCGGTTGACTCGGGAACCATGCCTAGTAAGGGTATACTAACGATTGGCTCGGGTACCACGCTTGGTACGGGAATTACTAACTGTTGGCTCGGGTACCACGCCTGGTATGAGAATTTCTAATGGTTGGCTCGGGTGCCATGCCTGGTATGGGTTGTTTTAATTGCATTACTTATTCTTTTGATGGTTCCATAAGTGGACCGGGTTGTGTTTCTGAAATTGAGATTACTGTATATGGTCTTTGAGAGGCCGGGTCATTATTATTTGATTGTTAGTTTGGTCTTGGTGTAGACCGAGGTGCAGGTTTAACACTTAGGTGTTGTCAGGGGGATCCCAGAGTGGGTTCGGGCTATGTGGAATGGAAATGTTTAGTGTTGTCTTGATTGTTGATCATGGTTATAAAGTGGATTACATGTGGTTGATAAGCTAGGGGAATGACTGAGAGTCTGGCGTTGTGTGACTAGCTGGTATTATCATAGGGAGAATTGTCCAGGAATCCTTGAGAGGTCCGGATACTTGTGAGTTTTACCATGAGGGTAGTGGGTCAGGATTAACCGTTACTGGGTTGTTTCTGGGTGTATAGCCATAGGGGTTGACTAGAACAATGGGGTGGTAGTCCGAGTCTTGGCTAAGGGTTGGACTAGTGTGAAGTGACTTGGGAAGTCTAAGGTTAAGATGAATTGGGAAGTCTAAGGTTAAGATGACTTGGGAAGTATCAGGTTAAGGTGACTTAGGAAGTCTAGGTGATAAGTGTGACTCGAGGAGACACATGTATTGGGGGTAATGCTAGAGTGGTGGAGTTGGCAGCGGAAGATTTATGAAGGGTTGAGGTAAGGGGTATAAGTATATGGTCGGTTGAGATCGGGTCTGGTAAAGGTGGAAGTTAGAGGATGGGACTATTCGAAATATTTACATGTTTTCCCTTATTTTCTGTACGATGGTACGAGTGGATCCAGGTCGACCGATGATGCCTACCAGTACGTGTGTTTGTACTAATTCTACTCTTGCTATACCTTTTTGGGTATTGTCTTGTTGCAGGGTTGGTGATGTTTCATAGGTACATGACGACGGCGATCTTTAGCAGCTTCTACTCTTGTTCCATGTTGGGAGCTGTGTCATCTGACTTTCCATTGTATTACTCTGTAGTAGCTCTTGTACCGGCTTAGGCTAGATCTTAGGGAGGGTTGTTTTCCCAGTTTTGAAAAGACTTCACCGCATTTCTTTGGAAAAAGATGTTTTCTGAAACAGGGTTATAAATGCTTTCACATATTAAAATGAGAGGATTATATTATTATTTTCTGTTTTTCGCAAGCACCTGTTGGTTCGGGTGGTAAGGGTTTGTCTATCTAAGAGGTTAGAGTAGGCGCCCACACGACCTGGTAGGTTGGATCGTGACACCCCCATAGTGTAAATGACTAGATTAAACCTGGGGGCTGCCAAAAAGTACTATGGCACCGACCCAGGCACCGCAGTAGGCGAGGCCAAATCTAGCCTATTTTGGCCAAGTTTGGTCTAAACGGCCCTAGTCCGACTCGGAACTCCCATAAACCTTATAAATACTACTTCTCTTCATATTTTTAGTACCTAGACATATCTAGATCTATCCTGAATATATTGAATAGGGAGAAGAGTGGTGAAGAAGACAGAGGGGCAATTTTGGGGGAGAAACACGCCGGGACGGAGACCCAAGGGTTTCTACCTAGGTTTTTCCTTTTCGTTTGCCTTGTATGATTGAATCTTTGCTTATTCTTGACTTATTGCTTTTGTAATCAGTTCATGAGTAGCTAAACTCATAGTATCTAGGGTTGTTGATGAATATGAATGTTTTTGTTTGAATGTTAAAGATAGTTTGATTGGATTTCCACTATTTGAGTTGCTTATCTTTTCTTGATCTTAATTACTTGATTCTATGGCCAAATATTTAGTACTATCTATAGTTTGTCAGTTGAACTAGTAACAGAGAACTTACATTCGTAATAAGAAAAGGTAGAGCTTGGCCCTCGATTCCTTATGATGGGGAACGATTTGCTAATGTGAATAGGAATATACCAGTTAGTTTTGCTTAATTGAAATGAAAGATATATCACATGCACTTTACTATTGATTGACGACCATAGGAATATTGGCGTTAGGAAAAGTCGAGTAGGCGTACGGGCAGTTTGGAAAGATGCTCAATATCATGAATATCTACCCGCAACTAGTAACTCAGGAATTCAGTCAAGCTAGTTAATCGATAACTCAACTGGATTATTCTAAGTATGCAATCTTGGATCACTAATCATCTCTGAAATCACAAAACAACCTAACTTCATCTTAAGCACTAGAATTATAGTAGTTAGTAGTTAATTAGCTAAATCGAGCAATCTTCTCTTGTTTACATCACTGAATAGTTAGAATAAGAGTTCATTATAGTTACCAATTCCTTAATTCTCTATGGGATCGATAATATGTACTTGCAAGTCCTATATTACTTGTCATACCACGTATACTTGCATGCATATAAACCTAATCTAGAGGTCCAACAAGTTTTTAGCGCCGTTGCCAAGGAATTATTAGAGATTGATATACTATTTTGAGTTATTGTTTAATCTGTTCAGTTTTTACTTTTAGTAATTGGTTTTATAACAGTACATGTTTCAGGTAGTGTATGCCTAATACAAGAAGTCAAGGCATTCCCTTGATTCTATTTGATCCTGAAATCAAAAGAACTACGAGAAGATTCAAGATTATGGGTGACCAAATCAATCAAAACTTGAATCTTGACGGAGTTCAACAGCCTATTGGGGAACAGGGACACATACCTGTGCTAAACTTTTCTAGGCCAAATTGTGAGAATGCCTTTAAGGTAATAGTTAAGCAACAACTACTGGTAACTTTGAACTGAAAGAAGGAATGGCATGGCTAGTGTAGAATACTTGCCAATTTTTGGGTAAACCACACGAAAATCCACACAAATACTTGACAGAATTCGTGGAGATGATGATAACTTTCACTATCAGAACATATCAGATGAGTATGTGAAGCTTACTTTATTTTCTTTCTCACTTCTTGGGGAAGAAAAGCAACGGTTGCAGAATAAACCAGCCAGTTCAATTACTACTTGGGATGGATATTCAGAGAAGTTCCTGAATCGATTCTTCTCTTGGAGAAGAACTAGAGATTTAAGAGGAAGAATATCAGATTTTGTGCAGAAAGATACTAAATCATTGTCACAGGCATGTGAAATGTATAAGGGTTATCTCAAAGATTGCCCTCATCATAAACAACCAAAAGAGATCATTGACCACAACTTTATTGAAGGACTGAGACCAGACTCCACGCCATTTTAGATGCTACAACTCAAGGCAAATCCTGTCAAAGAGTTATGATGAAATAGAAGTGTTGCTCAAACTTATGTCTGTAGGTAATAGAGACTATCAAGAGTCAAGTAGAGTGTTCTCCTCAACTTCACAGAATGACCTAGGGAAGCTAGAGTTAAATGAAGTTATAGCCATGAGAGCGAAAATTGGGCAGCTTACCAGCTTAGTAAAGAAGTGTTTGACAACCCAAAGCTCAAGTTAAGTTTAGCAAGTTAAGGCAACCAGTATTATGTATGAGCTATGTGGTGAAACCAATACCTATTTAGGTTGTCTTCAAAACTCAAAGTCTATATTTTATGTAGGGTAGCAAAATCGTGGAATGGATTATCAAGGTAATGGCTATGGGAAGAACTACAGAAATCACCCAAATTTCTCTTGGAGAGGTAATCAGAAGCAACCATTCACATAACCACAAGCTCAAGTAATTAGTTCACTTGAAAAGACCTTTAAGAACTTTATAGCTCACACCAAACAATATGAGCAAGCTCAGCAGGTGATCAATGAAGAACATAAAAAGACATATGATGTGATGAAACTAAAATTGGGTTAATTAGCTGCAGAGTTACATGTAATACCTCAAGGGGCATTACCAAGTGATACAGAGAAAAATTCAAAGGAAACGCTTAATGCAGTCACCTTGAAAAACGGAAAAAAGTTAGAAGTAGAGCCTCTGAGATATAGAAGACAGAATGACGAGATGAGATCTACACCAGAGAAAGAGAAATAAATTGAAAATTCAATTGAAGAGTTGATAGTCAAGCCACCACCATCATTCCCGCAGAGGTTTGAGAAACAGAAATCAGACAAGGCTTGTTTGATATTTCTAGACATATTGAAGCAGGTACATGTGAATATTCCATTAGTAGAGCTTTTTCAAGAGGTACCAAAATACGCCAAGCACTTGAGAAGTATAGTTAAAATAAGAGGTGCCTCACAGATTTTGAAATAGGTTCACTCACCAAAGAGTGTAGTTCGAGAATTAGAGACAAACTCCTGCCAATGTTAAAAGATCAAAGCAACTATACTATTCCTGTAAGTATTTGTAATGACATATTTCATAGTTATGATAAAGTAAGGGCATAATACCATGCTAGAAAAGTCTCTAAGATGAGAGTTAAAAAATCTCAGGCTAGGGTGAGCTTAAACGAAAATATAGTATTATGTTCCTTAGAGATGGTTAGGGTCTTGTGGTTTGTTATATGGCAGCGTAGAGTTCATTCATGGATAGTCAACTGCCGTAGAGTCTTCTAAGAAGTTTCAGAATAGAAATTGAGTTCATAGAACTCTGGATATGATAGTTGCCGCATCGAGATTAATCCATGTTATCTAGAAAATAAGGTGTATTGTGAAATAAGGGTCTAGGGTGAGAAATTGATGTTCTGAAAATTGACACTTGCTGCGATAAAGAAGCATCTCATCATGATGGTCCATCACCATAAGCCGGTCCTTATCGTGATGGCTCATTATAATGAGAAACTCTCTATCGCAATGAGGTGATGGGATAGTATACCTGTGTGTTTTCAGCTTTTCTGAGTTACTTCCATAACTCTTATTTTGTTCTAGAGCTCTATGAAGCGGTTCTCTCAATAAACTAGAGCAATCTTATTCATTTGAGGTAAGTAATTCGTAAAATCTCCTTGTTTATTGATTACTAATCTTTGTGAGACCTTTATGTAGAGGATTAATGGTGGAATTCTTGAATTAAACTCTAAAAGCATGAACTTGAGGAAGAACCCAATGGGTAGGTGCAATTTCACTTAGAATTGAATCTAAGTTGGATTTTTATGAATTTTAACACATAATTATTAGTTCTTAACATGATTAAGGCTAGTGGGGAACCTTGGGTTCCATAAAGGTGAGACCTTTAGGCATAAAAATGGATAAAAAGAGATGAACTTGATTAAAAGCCCTTTGGGTATTGATGTTTGAATGCTATGAACCTAGTTATTGATAAATTAATCCTTGGAGAATGCTAGAAACCTCAATTATGGGTAGAACTGATGAGTTAAATTCTCAAGGTCTGAAACAAAAGGGAAATGATTAATTACTCTGTATAATTATTATTTATAGACCTTGAGCATCCGAAGAGTTAAGGAAGGGCAAGGCGATTGCATAGTAACTTGAGAGTGGTAATTATTTACTCGAGGTAAGTTATGATTTTAATTGGAGTTAAGACTCATTTTATTACTTTTGTCACGACCCAGACCACCGTGAGTGACACTCACCCAACCCCCGAGTGAGAGAACCATCACTGCCCGGAACTTAACCGTTCTAACAGCTCAAAACCAAGTGCGAAAAGTAACTAGCATTCAATAATTTAGGAAAAATACTTCATTAACATTAACCTGCAGAAATTATCCCCTAGAACCTGAAAGTCGCAGTACCAAACAATCTACCAATGTCTAGAGTATGGGGATGCAACCCCAAAACATAAAGGAAATAGTTTAATCCCGAAACAAATGGGCTACAACTCTAAAGATAGATCCAAGGCAGCTTGATCGAACAACTCACCCTTGAAGTCTGGAACGCTGGTACTACAGATGAGGTCGCGTATCAGCCGCTGAAAGATTTCCTGTACTCACAAGAAAGACAAGTAAGTGCAGTATTAGTACACCACCACTGTGTACTGGTAGGATCATCAGCCAATTTCCAAATAAACAGTGTATAAGCAGTACAACAATATCAAGTAAAATGTATGGAAGACACGCAACAATATTAGCAGGCTCCCCTTAGACTACTAGCCTCTTCCTAACTTGTTCCCGCATGAAATCTACCCTTCATAACCATAAGCAACAGTCACATACACGTAACCATCCTTTCTGCCTAGCTCGGACCCACCCTGGGATCCCCTCTAGACAATATCTAAGTGTTAACAGATAACCTGGCCTAAACCAAGACCAATTCGACAGATATAATAGAATTCCCGGCCACTCAAGGACCACCAGTCAATAGCATAATTCAACAAATATCCCAGTTCACTCACATAACCAATACCAGTCAATGCCATGCAATCAATAACAATGTAATGATACATAAAAGTAAACCCGTACCAGGCGTGGTACCCAAGCCAACCGTTAGTAATTCTTACCAGGCGTGGTACCCGTGCCAATCGTTTGTTATACTCGTATCAGGCGTGGTACCCGTGCCAACCATTAGTATACCTGTACCAGGCGTGGTACCCGTGCCAACCATTAGTATACCTGTACCAGGCATAGTACCCGTGCCAACAGTTAGTATACCTGTACCAGGCGTGGTACCCGTGCCAACCGAATGTCAACAATCTACAGTCAATATATGAGCACACAACTTGTAAACCAACAAGTACACACCGTTCAACTCACAGACTGTAAAGCAGTACCCTGAGACATTCTACACAATCCCTCTAAGCAATGCAATTCATACAACCACTTAGATAAGAGTACAAGCACATAAAATATTCACAGAAATCGTAGGCCATCACCTACCTCGAAATGATCCAAGCTCTATTCAACCCGAGCTTTCCCATGTTCTGGATTCCTTTCTCGTGCTTGGTCTCAAATAACATACAGTACATGAAATTAACAAACAAGGCCTGCACATTAGTCGGATTACAGTGAATCCCAAAACATCAGGCCATCCATGATCATCCCACCCTTTTCCCGGGCTTTCCACCATTAATTTCCCCAGTTCTATCATTTTTATGGATAAAAATAGGGAATTTAACAACCTATGATCATAATATCTTACTTTTAACAACACCCAAGAACATTCAAGTCTAGAATCCCCCTTCTTCCCCAGATTCTACCATTCCTAGGTTATTTCAACCTTCCCTCAAGTTCCCTCCTAGCAATTCTATCGCATAGGAAAAATATTACGAAGACTGGGGAGTAGAAACCTTACCTTAGGGAAGAAAACAATGGAAAAATGGAGGAAAAACGCCTGGAATCGCCTTGCCCTTCTCCCAAAACAAAATTGTGAAAACTGAATATTTTGGAGAATGTTTCAGCTTTAATTCTCGTCAAGCCCGCTATAGCAGTCCACTCTGCAGTAGCGGAGTCACCCGCTATGGCGGAGGCTGACCAACGTTGACCTTCGCTGTAGCGGTAATTTTTCTGCCATGGCGGAGGCTGCTATGGTGAAATGTCAACTGCTATAGCGGTTGACACAGGACATAAAGTCATAAAACCTTCAAAATCATTCCATTTTACAACACACCTATTTTTCCCGATGTACCAAAACAAGCCCTTCACGTCGACCTCAATTTCGGGAGTTCTACTTACCCAAATTTGATTCCAAAAAGTCTCTCGGACTCCTCTATGTGTTAGCTATGAGTAAAACTAGCTCAACATAAGACATCCGACGCCATCCTTACCCGGATGGCCCTAGACCATGCCTCACTCCTAAACTGGCCGAGACTAGCCTAGCCCAGAATTTCAAACCCCCAAATCTGGAATTTTCTAACTCTAAAACTTGGCACGATTGGACTACCCGTAACGATGGACCCGGTCGTTACTAAAGATACCAATTTACCTATCGTTCATCCCCGAACAATCAAACCCGAATTTATGAAAATAAAAGAAGGAAAGTATAGTACCTGAATTCTCAAACATTTGAGGGTACTTGTCCCGCATGTCCTTCTTGGTTTCCCAAGTGGCTTCCTCAACCGGACGATGCTTCCACTAAACCTTTACCATATCAATCACCTTTGTCCTCAATCTTCGGACATCCCGAGCAAGAATTAAGACTGGTTCCTCTTCATAACAAAGATCTTTATCGAAAAGTACCTCATCCCACTTAATGATGTAGTCCCCATCCCCATGGTATCGCCTAAGCATGGATACATGGAATACCAAATGGACGCCCGACAAACTGGGTGGTAGTGCTAACTTGTAAGCCACTGGCCCCACAATCTCAAGAACTTCAAACGGACCAATGAACCGAGGGCTAAGCTTGCCCTTCTTACCAAACCGCATAACTCCCTTCATTGGTGACACCTTCAACAATACCTATTCACCAACCTGAAATTCTATATCTCGGACCTTGCGATCTGCATATTCCTTTGCCCTGCTTTGGGCAGCCAGTAACTTGGCCTGAATTCCCCATACCTTTTCCTGCGCTCCCCTTACCAGTTTCACTCCTAAAGGCTTTACATCGCCTTCCTCAAACCACCCAACTGGTGATCTGCATCTCCTCCCATACAATGCCTCAAATGGTGCCATGTCAAAACTGGAGTGATAGCTATTATTGTATGAGAATTCACATAACGGTAGAAACTGGTCCCAATGACCCCCGAAGTTTATCGCACATGCTCTCAGCATGTCCTCCAATACCTGGATCGTCCTCTCCGACTGACCATTAGTCTGAGGATGGAAGGCTGTGCTAAAAGTGAGTTGTGTACCCAACTATTCATGTAGCTTGCCCAGAACTTGGAAGTAAACTACGTACCCCTGTATGAAATGATGGACAATGGCACCCCATGCAATCTCACAATCTCCTTCACATAGATCTTAGCCAATTGCTGCGAATTGTAATCTACCCTGACCAAAATGAAATGAGAAGACTTGGTCAGCCTATCAACAATGACCCAAATTGAGTCATACTTCCCTAGTGTCTTGGAAAGACCCACCACAAAATCCATGGCTATCCTTTCCCACTTCCACTCTGGAATTGGCATTCTTTGAAGTAGTCCTGCAAGTCTATGATGTTCATACTTTACCTACTGACAGTTCTGACACTTGGACACAAAATCAACTATGTCCCCTTTCATCCCGGGCCACCAATAACGCTGCCTCAAGTTCTTGTACATTTTAGTCACACCTGGATGAATTGAGCACCGCGAACCATGAGCTTCTGTCAAGATTTTCTGAATTATATCATCAACCCGAGGAACACAAATCCTCCCCCTGAAATTTAACACTCCGCCAGAGTTTAGAATGACGTCTCTGGATTCCCCGGATATTATCTTACCTCGTAGCTTACTCAATTTTGGATCCTGAAACTTTTTGGACTTTATTTCCTCTATGAAAGTTGCTTTGACCTTAAACTGGCCAACAACCCACCCTGATCTGAAACACCCAAGTGCATGAACTTGGCCTCCAAATCCCGAATTTCCTTAGCTAGTGGTCGTTTGGACACCCCCAAACAAGCCAAGCTACCCATGCTAACTATTTTCCGGCTTAATGCGTCTGCCACTATATTAGCCTTACCCGGATGGTATTGAATAGTCATATCATAGTCCTTCAATAACTCCATCCACATCCTCTGCCTCAGATTCAAATCCTTCTGAGTGAACACATGCTGCAGACTGTGATGATTAGTGAATACTTCACACCTGACACCATAAAGATAGTGTCTCCAAATCTTTAGTGCAAAAACCACCGCTGCCAACTCTAAGTCGTGAGTCGGGTAATTCCTCTCATGCACCTTCAACTGCCTGGATGTATAGGCTATCACATTCTTATCCTGCATCAACACAACACCCAAGCTAGAATTTGAAGCATCGCAGTAAATAATAAAGTCTTTACCTTCAACCGGCAAGGACAATATAAGAGCCGTGGTTAAAAGTGTCTTGAGCTTTTGAAAGCTCTCCTCGCACTTGTCGGACCACACGAACTGTACATCTTTCTATGTCAGCCTGGTCAGGTGAGTAGCAATAGAAGCAATATTCTCAACAAACCTCCGGTAGTACCCTGCGAGCCCAATAAAACTCCTCACCTCAGTCACAGAGCTAGGCCAGGCCCAACTCTTGACTATTTCAATTTTTTGGAGATCCACCATCACCCCCTGTTTGGACACTACATACCCTAAAAATTCCACTGAAGTCAACCAAAACTCACACTTAGTGAACTTCGCATAAAGCTTCTGGCGTCTCAAGATATCCAACACAATACGGAGATGACTAGCATGCTCCTCCCTACTCTTAGAGTAGATCAAAATATCTTCGATAAACACAATCACGAAGGAATCCAAATACGACTTGAATACCCCATTCATCAAACTCATAAATGTTTCCGGCGCATTGGTCAAACCAAATGACATTACTAGAAACTCGTAATGCCCATACCGATTCCAAAAAGCAGTTTTCAGAATGTTCTCAGGCCTAATCTTTAACTGATGGTACCCCAATCTCAAGTCGATTTTCGAAAATACTGATGCACCCTGAAGCTGGTCAAACAAATCATCTATACGGGGTAGGGGTACTTATTCTGGATGGTCACCTTGTTCAACTGCCTATAGTCTATGCACATCCGCATACTACCATCTTTCTTCTTTACGAATAAAATTAGAGCACCTCAAGACGAAGCACTGGGACGTATAAATCCCTTATCTAGGA
Source organism: Jaltomata sinuosa (assembly GCA_003996215.1). Lineage (NCBI taxonomy): Eukaryota > Viridiplantae > Streptophyta > Magnoliopsida > Solanales > Solanaceae > Jaltomata > Jaltomata sinuosa. Next base: position 81,109 of record QJPP01002477.1, on the reverse strand, counting down.
GTTCCTGCAGCTGAGTCTTAAGTTCCCTTAACTCTGCTGGAGCCATACGATACAGAGGAATGGAAATAGGATGAGTTCCTGGCTCCAAATCAATACAAAAATTTATGTCCCTGTCCGGAGGCATACCAGGCAGGTCCGTTGGAAATACCTCTAAAAATTTAGAAACCACCGAAACTGACTCAATAGATGGGGACTCCACACTATCATCTCAGAGATGAGCCAAGAAGGATAGACACCCCACCTCACTAGCTTCTTAGCCCGAACGAACAATATTATCTTGACTAGCTTAGGCTTGTACACACCTTCCCACTCTAGTCTATCCTTACCCGGAATTTCTAGAGCCACAGTCTTGTTGTTACAGTTCAACACAGCATGATAAGGAGATATCCAAGTCATATCCAAGATAATATCAAAATCAGCCATATCCAGAATTACCAAGTCTACCCAAGTATGCAACCCCACAAACATCACAGAATAATCACGATAAACATGAGTCACAATCACAGACTCTCCAACCGAGGTAGAAACATGGATAAGGGAATCAAGGATATCACAAATTAGGTCCAGACCCAACGCAAAACTCACAGATACATAAGAATATGTAGAACCCAGGTCAAATAATACCGAAGCCATTTTATCGTAGACAAGAATGGTACCTGTGATCACCATATCTGAGGCTTCCACCTCGATCCTCCCTAGAAAATCATAGCAATGAGCCCGATCATCAATCCAGGCAACTTCCCGGGTCGGCTGCGCTGCTGATGTGCCGCCATTCTAAGGCACTTTTGACGCCTCTAAACTAAGAACAATCGTAAGTTTTCAAGCAACCGCCGTCGTTTTTGATGTTTTATGTTATGTTTTCAGGAAAGAGAGACAAACATAGAAACGGAAGGAAATACGAGCAAAACGACGTTCTGGATAAGAGTGACGGCCAGAGTGACGGCCAGTCACCCCAAACCGTCAACTTGAGGCAGCACCACTGCCTAGTGGTGACGGCCACCGTGACGGTCCGTCACCCCAAACTGTCAAGTTGAAGCAGTGCGCGACGCGGATTCCGAACATTTTTGGGTTTATTTCCTGGACTCCTACAAATACCCTATGTTAGGTTTATTTCATGCATTCAATTACAAAATAATTATTTATTACCAATTCATTACCCAATAGTTCTAGGATTATTTTGAGCAAGTTTTGGAGAGAAAAACACGACACAATACGTTTGTCTTCCTCTCTTCCCTTGTTCTTCCATTGTTCTTGGGATCTTGGATTCTTGTTCTTGGATAAATTGAAGCTTGTGTTCATTATAGTGTAAGAATCTTTTCTCTTTATTATGAATATGAATTTCTTCTCTTTTCCTAATAGCATGAGTAACTAACTTCCCACAACTAGGGTTGTGGGAGCCATGGCAAAAGTAGCAATATAGATTCCGTGTAGCGTAGGGTTCAATCTTTATGTTGTCACGTGGTTAATCATTCAATTACTAACGTTTTCTAGTGGTTGCAAACATTAGAACATGCCTAGGTTTAATTTGCTTGAGTAAAGAGATTAAAATCGGGAAATTTGATTAACTACAAGGATTCGAGACTACCAACTCTCGTCTCATGATTAATGCTGTAACTAGATTAATCAACTTGATGTTTAGGATTGAAATAAGAAAGTTCACCTTTTCAAGTTCGAGAGAATTGAAAAGGAAATTTGTCTAACTGGTTGAGAAACGTTTAGACGATACCATGAATTCAATCACATCGTGATATGCATATAGAGCGGACCCGGTTAAGCCTTGAGTTGAAATTGTTACGACGCCATGGTGAACACTTCCCTAGTTCACTCTCATATTGATTATTAATCGCACATTATTATTTGCTTTGGTTAAATATTGTTCACACAAAACCCCCCCAAATTTACCAGAAACTATCGACTACTAGTCATTTAATTCACTATCGATTTAATTTGCACCTTATTCCCTTTGGGATCGACCCCAACCTTAGTTGGGTTCTATATTTAATAGCGACCGCTTACGCTTCGTAATTGGAGTCGTAATTTGGGCGTATCAAATTTTGGCGCCATTGCCAGGGAATACGGTTGTTTATTAAGTTTGGTGTGTTTATTTGACTCTTAGTCATATTTCTTGCTTTTATTTTTATTTGTTGTTTTTGTTTGTTACAGGGTACATAGTTGTGCATGCCAAGTACCCGACGCTCGGGTGATACAATATTACCCTACGACCCCGAGCTGGCAAGAACAATAAGGCAAAACATGAATGAACAACAACAAGAGGCAGCGAGACTCGCTGCAGCTCAGCAAGCCCAACAACGTTTAATGCTGGTGGTCTTGTGGTCGACATGGAGTTGAATGATGAGGTCGACTTAGATGGAGTTGGTGCCACAGGCGCTATTGCGTTTCCTCCGCTAGCACCCGGGGCCAAGTTCAACATCACTAGCACAATGATTCAGCTGTTGAATTTGAGAGGAGTGTTCCGTGGTGTTGCTGGTGACGATCCAAACCGGCACCTGATGAATTTTGTGGGAATCTGCAAGTCGTTCGAATTGCCTGGAGTGAGTCAGACAGGATGGTAATATCGCGGACGACAAGGCGGTAGAGGAGGCTACTCAAAGACCCGCGGATAAAAGCAAGAAAGCTGAAAAACTTCCAACTATGATGCCTCGGCCATCGCCTCCATTTCCGCAACGTTTGAAGAAGAAAGTGGAAGATGGCAAGTTCCTGAATTTCATGACCATGCTCAAGGAGATATTAATAAACATCCCACTGGTGGAAGCGCTTGAACAAATGCCCGGGTATGCCAAGTTCATGAAGGACTTGATTACCAAGAAGAGGTCAGTGAGCGTGGAACCAGAAGATAACCTCCACCACTGTAGTGCTATTTCCTCAAGATCGTTAGTGGACAAGAAGGAAGATCCAGGTGCTTTTACTGTTCCCTGTACTATCGGGAAGCTCAACTTCGGAAAAGCATTATGTGATCTTGGTGCTAGCATCAACTTAATGCCTCTAGTAATCTATAAACAATTGGGTTTGGGAGCTCCCAAACCAACGACCATGAGGGTGGTAATGGCTGACCGTTCAGTAAAGCGACCGGTGGGAATATTGTATGATGTGCTGGTAAAGGTTGGTAAGCTTATATTCCCGGCTGACTTTATGATCTTAGATTGTGAAGTGGACTTTGAAGTTCCCATAATCTTGGGACGACCATTGCTAGCCACTGCAAGAGTGTTGGTCGACATGGAGAGAAACGAACTGACATTCAGGTTAAACAATGAATTTGTCAAGTTTGATGTGTGTAAAATGATGAAGCAACCAAGAGACAAGAGAGTGGTCGCGGTTATAGATGTGGTTGATGAAGCCCCTGCGGCGTTGCATATTGAGGAGAAGGGTCCGGTCGAGACCCTAGCTGTTACGAGAATGAGGTTGCGATCGCAAAAAGGGAAGCATGTAGAGGAAGGCGGTGAAATGAATCAAGGAAGAGAAAAAACCACAAGAAAACCAGCAAAGAAAGAGTAAAGAAGTTGCCGCGACTAGCTGCGGAGCCGATCAAAGAAGAAGTTGGAGCTCAACGGGATGGGGTAGCTGGCACCTATTCCATCGATTTCACCTGCTTTGGAGACCCTGGCGATCTCCAACATCATGACAGACTCTCAGCCCCATGGACTTCACAGGTATTCCTTTCTCTCACATCTTTGGTTTTCACATGTATGCATTGGGGACAAGGCATGAGTCTAAGTTGAGGGTGTTGGGTTACCTGTGAGTCTTTCACCACCAAGGGTTTTTGTTGCCGAGTTTCTTTTCCCTTCGGTGTGCTATCTAGTAGAACCGGCATGTTTAGGTTGTCGTTTAAATTTTAGTCGTTTTCTAGTGTCTATAGCAAGCATGGCATTTTTTTAAAAAAGAGGAACTGAAAGGAGCCCCCTCTGAAAAAGTTGATTTTGTACTTATGTTTGAAACGATTGACTGTCTGGATCCTTGGATGTCATTGTGTGGTTATGATTGGAATAAGTATGCTTAAGCCGAGCTATTGTTTTGATAGTTGGTAGTGGTATGGCTTCTTGGGGCCAAGTGTGTGTGAGCTTATTGTTATAAATTCTTACCCTGTGCATGCATCTAGAACTTGCCCGGTCTATTTTGTTAAGTTTGAAGTTGGTTGCTTAGGAAAGGATCACAGGCCCTTTTTGTGTGCAGTCCACTTAGCCTATAAGACCGTCCAAATGTAAATAATCCCTTTGATCTCTGTTTGAGCCATAATTGACCCTATTCTTTCAATAACCTGTCACCGTTCCTGTTTAATATTGAATCCCTATTTTGGCTCTGGTCCTCCCTTGGACATCGTGCACCTCGACTCAGGCAATCAGCCTAAGTTGAGGGTGGCTACTATAGAGGTAAATGATAAGAAAAATAGGATGAATAAGATTGGTTGTGAATAGAATGAAAATTCCGGGTGTGTGTCTAAGAATAAGAAAGATAAAGAAACGAAAAAGAAAAAGAGATGAAAAAGAACGAAAAAGAAATAAAAAGAAGTGTCAGAATAATGAGGCCGCACCTGTAGCTAGAAATAAGGGAATAAAGAGGTGAATAAGGATGGACAAAGTAAAGTTATGTGAAAATAGTAGGTCGGTGATTCCAAGGAGGGTGTAGTCACTATTCCCCAAACATATCCTACCTGCACTCGAAGCCTCATTACAAGCCAAAACAAGTCCTGTAGTGATCCTGAGCGGCTTTCTGAAAAACTGAAATAGAATAGTAAGGGCAAGCTTATGGCATCGCATGTGCATCGTTTGAAATCGTTTGTGAGTGTGAGCGCCTGACCTAGTCCCGAATCTTGTGTGTGGGACTTCTTTGCGGTGAGGGCACCAAGATGTCTGTATTGTCTATTCACTGTTAGGATAGCTGTGTGTGTGTATGCATAATATTCTATCATATCGGAATGACATGTTCTGATCCTTGCAAGTTAATGTTTCATACATTTGTGTGCTACTAGGGTGGCTTGATTTAAGAATTAATGAACTATTGAATGACCATGAGTTGCTAGAGACACGAGTTTGTTTTCTTAGTTGAGTCGTATTATTGTTTTTGTGTCATGTTGCTTGAGGACAAGCGAACGTTTTAAGTTGAGGGTGTTGATGTGCCGCCATTCTACGGCACTTTCGACGCCTCTAAACTAAGAACAATCATAAGTTTTCAGCAACCATCGTCGTTTTTGATGTTTTATGTTATGTTTTCAGGAAAGACAGAAAAACATAGAAACGGAAGGAAATACGAGCAAAATTACGTTCTGGATAAAAGTGATGGCCAGAGTGACGGCCAGACACCATGGTGATGGTTCGTCACCCCAAACCGTCAACTTGAGGCAGCACCACTTTCTAGTGGTGACGGCCACCTTGACGGTCCCTTCGTGAGATTGTTCAGTTGCATGGGGTCCCAGCTTCTATCATTTCATACCGCGACACTCAATTCATATCTCAGTTCTGGAGGGCTATTCAGCAAGATTTTGGGTATAGAGGTTCAGTTTAGTACTGCATTCCACCCTTAGACAGATGGACAGTCCAAGATGACTATTCAAGTCATGCAGGACATGCTTAGGGCATGTGTTCTTGACTTCGGATGTTTTTGGGATCAGTTTGTGCCTTTGGATGAGTTTGCTTGTAATAATAGTTTTCATTCGAGCATTAGAATGGAAACTTTCAAGGCTTTGTATGGTAGGTGTTGTAGATAGCCGATTGGTTGGTTTGATGGTTTAGAGTCTAGGCCACAGAGTACAAATTTGCTTTGTGATTCTTTAGATAGAGTTCGAGTGATTCAGGACAGACTTTGGGCAGCTCATAGCAGGCAGAAGAGCTATGTTGATCGTAGACATTATGCCTTAGAGTTTAGTATTGGTGACTTGGTATTCCTCTGTGTATCGCCCATGAAGGGCGTAATGAGATTTGGTAGGCAGGGTAAGCTTAGTCCCAGGTATATTGGGCCATTTGAGATCCTTCATAAAGTTAGTGTTGTTGCCCATCAGTTAGATTTACCTCTAATTTTTTAAGCTATGCACCCGGTTTTCCATGTATCAATATTGTGATGGTATATTCCAGATGAGTCTCATATGATGCAGTGGGATTCAGTTCAATTGGATGAGAGTTTAGCCTTTATTGAGTAGTCGGTAGCTATTTTGGCTAGAGATGTCAGAAGATTGAGATCTAGGGAGATTCCGGTTATTAAAGTTCAGTGGAGACACCATCCAGTTGAGAAAGCTACCTGGGAAACCGAGAGAGAGAGATACGACCTTAATATCCATAGTTGTTTGAGCCTTCAGGTACCCCCTTGTTCTTGATTTCGAGGACAAAAGTCCTTTTTAGTAATAGATGATGTAATGAGCCTTCCGATCATTCTCATATTTATGCTTTCCTTGTACTGTTAGAGCTTGCCTAGAGTGGCCCCATGTCATTTATGGATTGCTGGGACTGGTGGTTCGGTGCCCTAGCCGTTCTTAGGTCATTTTGGTTGTTTCCCTATTTTAGAGACTTAACTTAGGATATCATAAACTTTGGTCAGCATTCTTGGTAAATGCACTTTGACTTTAATTCTGACAGTTTTGTTAGCTCTGGAGCGGGGATTTTGGTCTAGATAGACCCTTGGTCGGGGTTTAGAAACTTTTGGTTTGATTTTGTTGGTTTTTGTGTTTTCTAGCCAGTTGAACTGAAAAGTTTGACTTTGGTCAATAATCAAACAAGACGGCCTCAGATGGAAATTTTGTCAGCGCAGTTAGTTCTGGAATGTCGAATTTGGGTAAGAGAGACCTTTGGATTGGGTCCCGAGTTTTCTGGACTCATTTTTAGGTATTGAGTTTCACTTTGGTTAAAGGTTGGTTTTGGGCGTTGGTCCCACCTTTCATTAAACCAACCTCTGTTGGGTTTTTTGTCAGTTTCTTTGAGTTTGGAATGCTGTTTTTGGTATATTAGCATAGTTTGTTTGCGCATGTGAGGTCCTAGATGACCCCTATGGAGCCACCCAGAGACTTTTTCCTCTTTGTTTTCTGCTGGTTTGTTGTTGTAAGTGCAGGCTTATGGCCTTAATCGTGACTGTGAAGGAAGCCAACGTAATCGTGATGGTCTGCCTCGTTGGTCATCGCGACTGCAAGGGTCCCTTCACGCGATCGCTATGAAGGGCCTGTGGACCAGCCTCCTTTGCTCTACGCGATTGCGAGATCCTTCCTCGCGACCAATATAAAGCCTTTCCCGTCTTATTCTTCACGACTGCATGGCTAGTCCTTGCTATCGCAATGGTCTAGTGATAACGCCCAAACTACACCTCAATTTAAGAAGCGTAAGCGGTCGTCGGCAAATATAGAACCCAACATAGGTTGGGGTCTATCCCATAGGGAATATAGTGCAAATTAGGTCGTTCGTGATTTATTTGACTAGTGGTCAATAATTTCCGGTAAATAAGGAGGGGGTTTGTGAAATCAATATTTGAACAAAGCAACTAATAACGTACGAGTTTTAATCAATATGAGAGAGAACTAGGGAAGTGTTCACCATGGCGTTATAACAATGTCGATTCAAGCTTAACCGGGTTCTTTCTTATATGTGTGTCACGATGTGATTGAATTAATGGTATCATCTAAACGTTTCTCAACCAAATAGACGAATTTCCTTTTCAATTCTCTCGAACTTGAAAAGGTGAGCTTTTATATTTCAATCCTAAACATCAAGTAGATTAATCTAGTTACAACATTAATCATAAGACGAGAGTTGGTAGTCTCGAATCCTCGTTATTAACCAAATTCCCCAGTTTTAATTTCTTTACTCAAGAAAATTAAACCTAGGCATGTTCTAATGTTTGCAACCACTAGAAAACGTAAAGAATGAATGATTAACAATGTGACAATCATAAATATTGAACCCGACGCTACCCGGAATCTATATCGCTACTTTAGCCATGGCTCCCACAACCCTAGTTGTGGGAAGTTAGTTAATCATGCTTTGATGGAAAGAAAAGAGATTCATATTCATAATAAAGAGAAAAAAGATTCTTACAATATAATGAAAACAAGCTTCAATTATCCAAGAACAAGAAAACCAAGATCCCAAGAACGATCAAGAACACGATTTCAAGAAGAAGAAAACGTGTGGTTGCTCTCAAATTCTTGCTCAAAACTCTCCTAAAACTATTAGGTCGTATGAATCTTTTCAAGTTACAAAGTCATATGATATTCTATTTTGAAGTTTGACTTCTATTTCATGTCTTATGCCAAACTAGGATATTTACTTATTATTTCTCCTATCATGCATGAACTCATTTTAAACATATTTTAAGCATGATTTACCATGTTTTTACATAAACTGGCATACTCGATACATTTTATAGTACTAACGCATATTTTTTATTGCATCCTATTACAATGCAGATTCAAGCTCCCACTCTCAGGCTCGTGGCTAGAGGTTGCAGGCTATTAAGTTTGATTTGGTGATTCCTCACTTTCGAGGACCAGTATGATTCTTAGTTAGTAGGTTCCTTTATTTCAGTACTTAGAGTTAGCTGGGGTCATGTCCCAGCAACTCGTATGTAAGTTTTAGAGGCTTTTCAGACATAGCTAGATATTCTGTATATGAGTTCAGCTTTTACCACTCTTAGACCTTTATCTTATGTTTAGTTGGATTACCTACTTCCATTATTTATGTTTATGCTATGTTTGTCTTTATGTTGTTTATGTCATGCTATGACCAAAGGGTTATCTTGGTTCACTTGTGATCCTAAGTCCCATGTTATGTGTAGGGGGTAACCTCGGGGCATGACAAACTTGGTATCAGAGCATCAGGTTCAAGAGTCCTAGGGTGTCTAAAAGTCACATCAAGTAGAGTCTCTTTCATGGGTGTAAAGCGCGTCACACTTATGAGAGTGAAGCTACGAAATGTTCTAGGAAAAAAATTCACTTTTTTTATAATCAATATCATGCGATAGAGTCTAATTCTATTAATCCTCTAATCCAATCTTTATGCATTTCATATTATGCCTCTTCGTTGTGCTATGCCTCGCCGGGCTAGTGCCTGAAATGTTATCCTCCAGTTCCGGATCACAAGGTCACTAATGTGGAGTTCAGGACTGCCATTCAGATATTAGCTCATGCAATGGCCAACCAGGTCGAACCCCCAGCACCTGTTCCTGCTAACCCTCAAGGTGGGGAAGTTGCAGCTAGAGTTTGAGACTTTATTAGCATGAACCTTCCTGAGTTCTTGGGTTTTATGGTTGGTGAAGATTCACAAAATTTCATGGATGAGGTGAAGAAGATTTTGGAGGTAACGCAAGTTAACGGTGTGGATAGTGCTGAGCTAGCTTTCTGTCAGCTCAAGGATATGGCTCACATTTGGTATACTTAGTGGAAGGATGCTAGGGCTACAGATGCGGTCCTTATTACTTGGGAGTGCTTCGAGAGAGCATTTCTTAATCAGTTCTTCCCTAGGGAGTTGAGAGTGGCTAAGGCCGAAGAGTTCATGAATTTGAGGCAAGGATCTATGTCGATTCAGGAAATGGATTGAGGTTCACCCAGATTTCTTGATATGTTCCTTCTATGGTGGCTGATCCAAGGGATTGAATGAGTAAGTTCATTTATGAGGCGTCAGACTTGGTGAAATAAGAGTGCAGTCTGCTATGCTTTTGGGGGACATGGATATCTCTAGGATTATGACCCATGCCCATTAGATAAAGGGAGATAAGTTGAAGGAAATGGACACCATTTTTATTTCAGAAAAGGTCATCAGGACCCGTGCATTCTTCAGCTAGTGCTCTTACTCAGGACCCCAGGCCTAGGCATGATCAGTTAAGTAGAGGATTGGGTTTGTAGTCTCAGGGGAGTGTTGCAAAGGGGCCTTCTTACACTATTTGCAACAAGTGTGGTTAGAATCACCTGGAGAGTATCGTTATGGAACATGTGGATTCTTTGGGTGTGGACAGGTTGGACACATGATTAAGGATTGCCCTGCAGCCAAGAAGGGACATAGAGGTGGCAGGACTCAGTCTACTTCAGTAGTCCTAGCGGGTCGTCCAGCCCATCAAGGTGCTGCTTCTGGTTTGGGTGGTGGTCAGCGCCAGAACCGTCTCTATGCTATGTTATCTCTCCAAGATCAGGAGAGTTCCCTATATGTTGTCACTGGTATGTTGAAAGTCTTCTCTTTTGATATTTACGCTTTACTAGACCATGGGGCCTCCTTGTCTTTTGTGACCCCTTATGTTGCTTGCAAATTCAAAGTTAGTCCTGAACAGCTCTTAGAACCCTTTTGTGTTTCCACTCCTGTTGGTGAGTCTATCCTAGCCAAGTGAATCAATAGAAATTTCCCTATCCCAGTCCTTCATCGAGTCACTTCAACCAATCTAGTACAGTTGGAGATAACTGATTTTGATATTATTCTTGGTATGGATTGGTTGTATGCATGTTATGCCTCAGTTGATTATCATACTCGAGTAGTCAGCTTCAAGTTTCCAAATGAATCTGTCCTAGAGTAATAGGGTAGTCCTCCAACTTCAAAGAGTCATTTCATATCTTATCTCAAGGCTAGAAAGATGATTTCTAAGGGTTATGTCTATTACATAGTTCAGGTTATGGACACGGAGTCTGCAACCCTATATCTCCAGTCAGTTCATATTGTAAATGAGTTTCCAAAAGTGTTTCCTGAGGATTTGCTCGGAGTCCCTCCCGAGCGGGAGATTGACTTTAGGATAGACCTTCTCCCAGATGCATAGCCTATATTTATTCCTCCTTACAGAATGGCTCAAGCAGAGCTTAAGGAACAGAAGGATCAGTTGAAAGAGCTTCTTGATAAGGGTTTTATTAGGCCCAATATCTCTCCATGGGGTGCTCCCATTCTATTCGTGCATAAAAAGGATGGTTCTCTCAGAATGTGTATTGACTACCGTTAGTTGAACAAGGTCACAATAAAGAATAAGTATCCCATTCCTAGGATTGATGATTTGTTCGATCAGTTTCAGGGTGCCACCTATTTCTCCAAGATCAACCTTAGATCCGGTTATCATCAACTCTGTATTCGAGAGGGTGACATTCCAAAGATAGCCTTTAGAACTTTGTATGGTCATTATGAATTTATGGTTATGTCTTTTGGACTAACAATGCTCCTACTGCCTTTATTGACTTGATGAACAGTGTGTTCAAACAATACTTGGATATGTTTGTGATTATTTTCATTGATGATATTCTTATCTACTCTCGGAATGATATTGAGCATGCAAAATATTTGAGAGTTGTGTTACAAACTTGCAAGGATTGTCAGTTATTTGCTAAGTTCATCAAGTGTGAATTCTGGGTGCAGTCTATTGATTTTTTGGGTCATATTGTGACTAGATATGATATTCGAGTTGATTCACATAAAATACAGTCAGTGAAGAACTGTCCTAGACCCACTTTCCCATCTGATATTAGGAGCTTTTTGGGTTTGGCTAGTTACTACAGTAGATTTGTGGAAGGGTTCTCATCTATAGCTGCCCCGTTGACTCGATTGAATCAAAAGAAAGTGAAATTTTAGTGGTCTGATTTGTGTGAAGAGAACTTTCAGGAATTAAAGATTGGGTTGACCACAGCCCCAGTTTTGGCTCTACCTGAGGGCTTAGATGGCTTTATTGTGTATTGTGATGCTTCTAGGATTTGTTTGGGTTGTGTTTTGATGCATCATGTTAAGGTGATTTCTTATGCTTCTAGAAATCTTAAGATTCATGAGAAGAATTACCCAACTCATGATCTTAAGTTAGCGCCAGTGGTTTTTTGCTTTGAAGATTTGGAGGCACTACTTCTATGGTGTCCATGTGGATATGTTTACCAATCATAAGAGCCTTCAATATGTTTTCACTCTAAAGGAATTGAATCTTCATCAAAGGAGATGGCTTGATCCTCTTAAGGATTATGATATGAGTGTGCTTTACCATCTGGTAAAGCCAATATAGTGGTTGATGCACTTAGTCAATTGTCTATGGGTAGGGTGTCTTCGATTGAGGATAAAAAGAAAGAGTTGGCCAAGGATATTCATAGGCGAGAGTTGGCCAAGGATATTCATAGGCTTGCTCGATTGGGAGTTCGCCTTACAGATTCAGCGGATGGTGGTGTTATTGTTCAAAGTGGGTCCAAATCATCTTTGCTAGTTTTATGTGAAGGAGAAACAAGACAGTGAACCTATTTTGCATCAATTGAAGAGTGCAGTGCACCAGCAGCGGGTAGAAGTTTTCTTTCAATGGGGAGATGGTGTACTTTGATATCAGGGGTGATTGTGTGTTCTGGATGTGGATAGTTTGAGACAATAGATTTTGACTGAGGCTCCCAGTTCCAGGTATTCTATTCACACCGGTGCCACCAAGATGCATCACGTCCTATTAGAGGTCTATTGGTGGAATGGCATGAAGAGGGACATAGCATATTTTGTGGCAAAGTGTCCCAATTGTTAACAAGTGAAGGTAGAACATCAATGACTGGGTGGCATGACTCAGGATATTGATCTTTCTATTTGGAAGTGGGAAGTGATCAATATGGACTTCATTACAGGCTTACCTTGTACTCGTAGGCAGCATGATTCTATTTGGGTGATTGTTTACAGGATGATAAATTCATCCCACTTCTTGGCTATCAAGACTACCGATTCATCAGAGGATTATGCCAGACTCTACATCCATGAGATAGTCCAATTATATGGGGTTCAATTTTCTATCATCTCATATAGGGGTACTTTGTTCACATTCCAATTTGGAGATCATTTAAGATAGTTCTTGGTACTCAAGTTAAACTTAGCACAACGTTTCACCCACAGACGGATGGCCAGGGCGAGCGTACTATTTAGACCTTGGAGGACATAATGAGAGCTTGTGTGATTGATTTCAAAGGTAATTGGGATGATAACTTACCTCTCATTGAGTTTTCCAACAACAATATCTATCACTCTAGCATCCAGATGGCTCCTTATGAAGCACTTTATGGTTGGAGGTTTAGATCTCCTATTGGTTGGTTTAAGGTACATGAAGTAGCTTTGATTGGTCCAGATTTGGTACATGCGACTATGGAGAAAGCTTAGATTATTAGGGAGAGGTTGAAGACTGCTTAGAGTTAACATAAAACATATGCAGATGTGAGGAGGAGAAAATTAGAGTTTGAGGTTTATGATTGGGTATTTTTGAAAGTGTCACCCATGAATGGTGTAATGAGATTTGGTAAGAAAGGGAAACTTAGTCCCTGCTATGTAGGTACTTACAGGATTCTGAGGAGAGTTAGTAGTGTTGCTTATGAGTTGGAGTTACCAACTAATCTAGAAGCGGTCCATCCAGTATTCCACGTTTCCTTGTTGAAAAACTGTGTTAGCGATCTGAACTTGATTGTACCTTCTGAGGATGTGGGTGTGAAGGATAACCTCACTTATAAAGTAGTTCTCATTGACATTCTTGATCATCAAATTTGAAGGTTTAGGAACAAAGAAGTTGCTTTGGTGAAAGTCCTTTGGAGGAACCAACTAAGCTATCTAAGCCCTCGGGTAGAGCCAAAACTGAGGTTGTGGTCAACCTAGTCTTCAATTCCTAAAAGTTCTTCTCATATGGATCCGACAACTGAAATTTCACTTTCTTTTGATTCAATCGAGTCAACAGGGCATCTATAGATGAGAACCCTTCCACAAATCTCCTGTAATAACTAACCAAGCCCAAAAAGCTCCTAATATTAGATGGGGAAGTGGGTCTAGGACAGTTCTTCACTGACTATATCTTATGTGAATCAACTCGAATACCAACTCTAGTCACAATATGACCCAGAAAAGCAATAGATTGCATCCAGAATTCACACTTGCTGAACTTGGCAAATAACTGACAATCCTTGAGAGTTTGTAACATAACTCTCAAATGTTACGCATGCTTAATCTCATTCCGAGAGTAGATAAGAATATCATCAATAAAATATTTAGTTCTGGCAGAATTTCCATACCTACCTAAATCTACCATTCCTTCACCATTAAAAAAGCCCTTCAGTATGTGTTCACTCAAAAGGAATTGAATCTTTGTTAGAAGAGATGGCTTAATCTTCTTACGGACTATGATATGAGTGTGCTTTACCATCCGGGTAAGGCCAATGTAGTGGCTGATACACTTAGTCGATTGTCTACGGGTAGTGTGTCTTCGATTGAGGATAGAAATAAAGAGTTGGCCAAGGATATTCATAGGCTTGCTCGTTCGGGAGTTCCCCCTACAGATTCAGCGGATGGTGGTGTTATTGTTCAGAATGGATTCGAATCATATTTGGTAGTTTAAGGTGAAGGAGAAATAAGATAGTTATCCTATTATTCATCAATTGAAGAGTGCAGTGCAACAACAGAGGGTAGAGGTTTTCTCTCAAGGGGGAGATGGTGTACTTTGATATCAGGGGTGATTATGTGTTCTGGATGTGGATGGTTTGAGACAATGGATTTCGACTGGGGCTCACAGTTCAAGGTATTCTATTCACACTCGTTCCACTAAGATGTATCGCGACCTATGGGAAGTCTATTGGTTGAATGGCATGTAGAGGGACATAGTATATTTTGTGGCTAAGTGTCCCAATTTTAACCAAGTGAAGGTAGAACATCAATGACTGGGTGGCATGGCTCATGATATTGATCTTCTTACTTGGAAGTGGGAAGCAATCAATATGAACTTCATTACAGGCTTACCTTGTACTCGTAGGCAACATGATTCTATTTGGGTGATTATTGACAGGATGATTAAGTCATCCCATTTCTTGGCTGTCAAGACTACCGATTCAACAGAAAATTATACCATACTCTACATCTACGAGATAGTCCAATTACAGGGGGTTCAATTGTCTATCATCTCAGATAGGGGTACTTAGTTCACATCCCAGTTTTGGAGATCATATCAGAGATGTCTTGGTACTCATGTTAAACTTAGCATAACTTTTCACCCACAGACAGATGGCCAGGGCGAGCATACTATTTAGACCTTGGAGGACATGTTGAGAGCTTGTGTGATTAATTTCAAAGGTATTTGGGATGATCATTTACCTATCATTGAGTTTGCCTACAATAATAGCTCTCACTCTAGTATCCATATGGCTCCTTATTAAGCACTTTATGGTCGAAGGTGTAGATCCCCTATTGGGTGGTTTAAGGTACGTGAAGCAGATTTGATTGGTCCAGATTTGGTTCATGAGACTATGGAGAAAATTCAGATTATTAGGGAGAGGTTGAATACCGCTCAGAGACAACAGAAAACATATGCAGATGTGAGAAGAGTGTGATGAGATTTGGTAAGAAAGGGAAACTTAGTCCCCGCTATGTAGGTCCCTAGAGGAATTTTAGGAGAATTGCTAGTGTTGATTATGAGTTGGAGTTGCCAACTAATCTAGAAATGGTCCATCCAATTTTCCATGTTTCCTTATTGAAGAAGTGTGTTGGCGATCCGACCTTGATTGTACCTTCTGAGGATGTGGGTGTAAAGGATAACCTCACTAATGAAGAAGTTCTCATTGAGATTCTTGATCATCAGATTCGAAGGTTGAGGAACAAGGAAGTCACTTCGGTGAAAGTCCTTTGGTGGAACCAACTAAGCTATCTAAGACCTTGCTTAGAGCCAAAATTGGGGTTGTGGTCAATCTAGTCTTCAATTCCTGAAAGTTCTTCTCACACTGATCAGAACACTGAAATTTAACTTTAATTTTATTAAATCGAGTCTATAGGGCTATCTATATATGAGAATTCTTCCACAAATCTCCTGTAGTAACCAGTCAAACCCAAAAAGCTCCTAATATCAAACAGGGAAGTGGGTCTAGGACAGTACTACACTGTCTGTATTTTATATGAATTAACTCGAATACCAACTCTAGTCACAATATGACCCAGAAAAGCAATAGACTGCATCCATAATTCACATTTGCTGAACTTGGCAAATAACTGACAATCCTTTAGAGTTTGTAACACAAATCTCAAATGTTTCGCATGCTCAATATCATTCCGAGAGTAGATAAGAATATCATCAATGAAATATTCAGTTCTAGCATAATTTCCACATCTGCCTAAATCTACCATTCCTTCACCATTAAAAAAACCCTTCTGTATGTGTTCACTCAAAAGGAATTGAATCTTCATCAAAGGAGATGGATTGATCTTCTTAAGGATTATGATATAGCTTTCCATCCGAGTAAGGCCAATGTAGTGGCTGATGCACTTAGTCGATTGTCTATGGGTAGTGTGTCAGTTGGACAAGGATATTCATAGGCTTGCTCGATTGGGAGTTTGCCTTATAGATTCAGCGGATGGTGGTGTTATTGTTCAGAATGGGTCCGAATCATCTTTTGTAGTTTGAGGTGAAGGAGAAACAAGACAGTGATCCTATTTTTCATCAATTGAAGAGTGCAGTGCACCAACAGAGGGTAGAGGTTTTCTCTCAAGAGGGAGATGGTGTACTTTGATATCAGGGCTGATTATGTGTTCTAGATGTGGATGGTTTGAGGTAGCAGATTTTGACTGAGGCTCACAGTTCTAGGTATTCTAATCACACCAGTGCCACCAAGATGTATCATGACCTATGGGAATTCTATTGGTGGAATGGCATGAAGAGGGACATAGAATATTTTGTGGCTAAGTGTCCCAATTGTCAACAAGTGAAGGTAGAACATCAATAATTGGGTGGCATGACTCAGGATATTGATCTTCCTACTTGGAAGTGGGAAGCGATCAATATGGACTTCATTACAGGCTTACCTCGTACTCGTAGGCAACATGATTCTATTTGGGTGATTGTTGATAGGATGATTAAGTCATCCCACTTCTTGGCTGTCAAGACTACCGATTCAGCAGAGGATTATGCCAGACTCTACATCCACGAGATAGTCCAATTACATGGGGTTCAATTTTCTATCATCTCAAATAAGGGGGAGATGGTGTACTTTGATATTCGGGTGATTGTGTGTTCTGGATGTGGATGGTTTGATACAGCAGATTTTGACTGAGGCTCACAGTTCCAGGTATTTTATTCACATTGGTGCCACCAAGATGTATCGTGACCTATGGGAAGTTTATTGGTGGAATGGCATGAAGAGGGACATAGCATATTTTGTGGCTAAGTGTCCCAATTGTCAACAAGTGAAGGTAGAATATCAATGACTAGGTGGCATGACTGAGGATATTAATCTTCCTACTAGGAAGTGGGAAGCGATCAATGTGGACTTCATTACAGGCTTACCTCGTACTCGTAGGAAGCATGATTCTATTTGGGTGATTATTGACAGGATGATTAAGTTATCTCACTTCTTAGTTGTCAAGACTACCGACTCAATAGAGGATTATGCCAGACTCAACATCCACGAGATAGTCTAATTACATGGGGTTCAATTCTCTATCATATTAGATAGGGGTACTTAGTTCACATCCCAGTTTTGGAGATCATTTTAGAGAGGTCTTGGTACTCAGGTTAAACTTAGCACAACTTTTCACCTACAGATGGATGGCCAGGGCGAGCGTACTATTTAGAACTTGGAGGACATGTTGAGAGCTTGTGTGATTGATTTCAAAGGTAATTGAGATGATTACTTACCTCTCATTGAGTTTGCCTACAATAATAGCTCTCACTATAGCATCCAGATGGCTCCTTATGAAGCAATTTATGGTCAGAGGTGTAGATCTCCTATTGGTTGGTTTAAGGTAGGTGAAACAGTTTTGATTGGTCCACATTTGGTTCATGAGACTATGGAGAAACATCAGATTACTAGGGAGAGGTTTAATATCACTTAGAGTCAACATAAAACATATGCAGATGTGAGGAGGAGAGAATTGTAGTTTTAGGTTGATGATTGGGTATTTTTGAAAGTGTCACCCATGAAGGGTTTGATGTGATCCCTCGTCCAAATTTGGAAAAGAAATATCCTCGAACTTTGACCCAATTGGATGAAACCAGAACTTAATTATATGAGAGATTGAATGCTGCTGGATTTATTCAGCCCATACAACCTAAACCAGGCAGTCCTGACTCTCGTTTCTTCAGGGCTCACCGACATTGTGCTTATCATTCCAGAGGAGTTTGACATGACACCGAAGATTGCATTAACCTGAGGCACAAAATTCAGTATTTAATTCATCAAAGAGTGGTCACACTACAAACAGCACCGCCAAATATTAATAACAACCCACTCCCGAATCACAGAGGAGCCATTATTAACATGATAGAGTTTGATGAAGAATGGGTTGTGAGCAATTCAATAATGTCGGTTAGCCTTAAAAAGTAGGAAAAGCCAAAAAAATCTATAGCTACTTTGAGTATTGTTGAGCTACCCTTTGAAGGGTTAATGCACAAGAAGGCCTTGCACGTTAATGGTTGTGTCCCTGTTTACGGAAGAAGTCCCAAAAGGAATCAATTTCTACATCATAGGGATTTTCAATGTCACGGGAGAGGATATTTCTCCTCAAATCCCCATGCCACCTATCTATAAAATGCTCGCAACCGCGATACTAGTGAGCGGACATGAACCAGGTCTCAGATTAGGTGAGAGTTCTAATGGTATGACTTAGCCAATAAGCATCCCTAGAAAGTTTACCAAGCATGGGTTAAAGTATATAGTCCAAGAAGATAAGGCGGAGAAGCAGTCAGGATTGCCAAAGCCGTTTTTGCCTATGTCACTCATTCCCAGTGCATATTAGTTCTCCAAGCGATGGGTTAGAGGATGGAATAGGAGATCTGTTCGAGGAATGCGATGCTATCCCTGAAGAAACCATGATCAGGGATGCCAGGCCTAGCAAAGAGTTGCAAAATTGGATCGCAACTCCCCTCATGACTCTCCACTCAGCTGGGTAGACAAAGACTCTATTTTATGAAAAATCGGTGATAGTCTGGATGAGGCTTCGTGAACCACCCTTTATATTTTTAACTTCCTCGTACTATTTTACCACTTTCCAAAAGGCACAGACTCACATTCATGCGGGTTATAGCCATAGTTTGCAAATATTTTCGGATTTCAATAAAAGCCTCCCGTATTTTGAAAACCTTTATTGTTTACTTTATTTACTTGGTACCGTCTAAATTATTTTGTTTATGGGTTCAGTAATAATAACTTAAAATTTGCTAATGCCATGTCATGCCAAGAGCTAAATGAACCAGTCAGAGGATACGCTATTGGAGCCAAAGGGTACGTTGAAGACAGCATGGTCTTAGAACTAACAACCAAGAAGTCTAAGAACTCTGAAGGACAGGAAAAGCCCCACCTAAAAGATTTTGAGGTGGTCAATCTGGGAGTCAACAGTCAAGTTAAAGGAATCAACATTGGTATTCATTTGTCAAAAGTGCAAAAGAAAGAACTTATCAGTCTGCTCAAGCCATGCATTGACATCTTTGACTGGTCTAACAATAATGGGATGAGAATGAGCACAAACATCATCTCTCAAAATTTATTGGTCAATCTAGAATTCAATTCAGGGAATGGACAGTTGATCCTTCCTTCCCACGAGACAAAGGAAAGTTCGCACCAAATTGGCAAGGATTGTACATTATCCAAAAAGTGCTATCTGGAGGAGCCTTGATTTTGTCCGATATGGATGATAAAGTATGGCCCAAATCTATATCAACTTCGATGCTATGAAGGGATACTACACCTTAAGATGGTTTCTTTCCCTGTAATCACATTTTCTAATTGTAATTGTTTTGCACTTAGTAAAGCTTAAAAACTCCCTATCCTCTATGTACGAACTACGTTTGACCTGAATTGTCAAGATTGAGATACGTAGGCGGCCTGTGTCAGCTTCGGTCAACCCCTTAGGAAAATTTATCTTTCCCCTCCCTATCTTGAACTATGTTCGACCTGAATTCTCAAGAATGATATACGTAGCGGTCTTTGTCGGCTTCGGTCACCCCTTTATTTATTTCCAACATTCTCCCACTTTGAGTGTGGGAACTATGTTTGACCTGAATCCTACCTCAATAGGATACGTAGGCTCCACAATGGCTCGGTCATATCACCCAAGAAATGGAAACTGGAGTAGAATTTTTGAGAAAGGAATCTCAAAAATTCAAAAGGCAAAGATCGTCTCCAACAAATTGGAATACGGAATGTACCGAGGATCAACCAAAATGAATATCGAGAAAGAATCTCGAATCCCCACAGAATTTTAAGTCTCTTACCAATGGGATAAGTTTCATCGCAAAATCTTCAACTGGGGTAGAAATTTTGAGGAAGACCTCAAAATTTCCACCAAGCTTCATTCAAGAGTTCAGAAATAAACTCCGAAGAATTCTCCAACCTCAAGAGATCAGAGTCTATTTCATAATCACCAGTCCAAGGTGGATTAATCCCCATCTGTGATAGATTTTTGAAAAAACATTTCAAACTCCCCAGCCAAGATGACAAAGGATCTCCAGAGTCCGCCAGCAGTACGTCAGAAACCTCAAGGCTTCGGTTAAAGGACATTCGTTGAGCTAGCACATGACATGACGGGCACATACCTTTTCAAACTATCTTTTTTTCAAAATCTTTTCTTTCCAAAGAACTTGTTTGAAAAAATCTTTACGAAAAGATTAGTTTTACTCCTTTAAATTTGATTTTGTCTTATGTCTACCGTGACCCAGTAAATCAAGAAGGATGAGTACCCGAGAGCGAAAAGCACCCTAAAAAGATAAAAGAAGGAACAAAAGATCGAAGGAGGTCAACACAGATCAGTTTCACCAAAAACTAACAATTTTTCTTTGGATGCAGGTTGTCCTGAAAAGTATGTTAGAAATTAGTGAAAGCCCCTCGTTATCCAATGCGTTCAAAGAAAACACAACAAGACAAGATGCCCCAAATTTGGCAAGAAAAGCCGAGAAAATGGGCAAAAGCCAAAGAGGCAAAAGCCCCTAGAACGAATGAATCTTCTTGTAGGTTGCACGAGCTACTAAGTAAAGAGAGATTGAAAGCATCATCAAATCCCCAAGAAGATCTGGACATTTTGGTCAACCTCAAATTAGGATGCCAAATGAGAGATCGATGATGTTCTCCGCCAATCCCTAGCAAGTAAAAAATTACCACGAATAGACAATGTTCAAAAATGGTATTTATGGCTATCCCCAGAAATAGGCATGACCATTTCCTTCGCATTTGAAATAAAGTTGTTTTGGTTAGCTTCATAGACATTGTCTTTAAAGTTTGTCAAGTTTGACTGTGATCGCTAGTAAAACTGACGCTGTGTCTACTAATTGTTTGCCTTGAGCACAGGTACACACGAAGGAGTCAACAGGACAACACAAAAATTGAAGG
Source organism: Jaltomata sinuosa (assembly GCA_003996215.1). Lineage (NCBI taxonomy): Eukaryota > Viridiplantae > Streptophyta > Magnoliopsida > Solanales > Solanaceae > Jaltomata > Jaltomata sinuosa. The sequence goes on along the minus strand of QJPP01002477.1, from coordinate 59,871 downwards.
TGATATTTTTTGCAAATGCTACGCATATCATTGCACGATCATCAACAATATTGTCATATTTGCATGTCAAGAGGACCATGCCAAGAGGGCCATGTCATATTTGCATGTCAAGAGGACCATGTCAAGAGGACCATCATCATCATTAATACAGCAGATACATTCGATGTGGGTATTATGTCTCTCTACCGGCTGGTTTCAAAGAGGATAATATTCAAAGGCATCGTTAAATCATACTGGTTATGCGGGATTGACCCAAGAGCATGCCTATATCCAAGATCGGATAAGATGGAGGAGTCTAATATTGAGGATATTTTTATTTGCATATTTATGCCGCATATATTTATGCATCCTTATCATCATGCCAAATTTTGCATTCAACATATTTATATCCGATATCGTGTAAGATGAAGGAGTCTGACGTTGAGGGTATATTTGCTCCTTTACTATGCCAAATCTGGCATTCCACATATTTATATTTGATATCGCGTGAGATGGAGGAGTCTGACATTGAGGATATTATTATTATTATGCCAAGTTTGGCATCCAACATATTTGCATCCAACGTCATGTAAGACGGAGGAGTCTGACATTGAGGATGTATTTGCTTCCTTATTATTATGCCAATCCTGGCATATGTATATCCGATATCATGTGAGACAGAGGAGTCTGACGTTGAGGATATTATTATTATTATTATTATTATTATATGCCAAGTCTTGCATTCAACATATTTATATCTGATATCGCGTAAGACTGAGGAGTCTGACATTGAGGATATTTATGCACCCTTGTTAGAGAAAACAAAGTCTCGCTCAGAAGTATGCTTATACATACAGGAGCATCGATCCCAAGAAGATGTGACTATATTTGATCGTGTGGCAAAGGCCTTGTCACCTTGATAATCAAATACCATTTGTCATCGAGATCGAAAGTATATAGTCCGAGGGATGTCTGTAAGACGCCATCCAAATTGGACGATGAACAGTATTTCTCAAAATTAAAAGGCCAAAGGTCGTCTGTAAGTCACAGTGATATCTGAAATCGGATAGTGTGCAAGATTGCCCGAAACTTGACAGACTAAGAGTTATCTGTAAGACACAATGATATCTGAAACTGGATAGTGTGCAAGATCAACTAAAGATTGAAAGTTCAAGGGTAATGCGTAAGTCACAATAATATCCAAAATTGGATAAAAGTGCAAGACTACCAAAAATTGATAGTCCAAGGGTTATCTATGTCATGATATATCCACGTTGATATTATGCAGGACTACCCAAAGGCTATCAATTCGAAGGAAATCTGTAAGTCGTGTTACATCCAAGATTGGATAAAAGTGCAGGATTACCTAAAAACTGGCAATTCGAAGGATGTTTGTAAGCCGCCTCTATCCAAAGTTGGATGATGTGCAAGATTGCTCGAAAGCTGGAAAATGAAAGGCATCTGTAAGCTGCCTCTATCCAAAGTCAAATGATATTCTAGATCACTCAAAGCCTGACAATTCTGGGAATATCTGTTAGTCGCGTTGATATAGATGATGCGCAAGATTTACCCTAATGGCATATGCAAAGACTACTGTCAATTGCCACAAAAGCTATCACATTCAAGAGAACGCCACACACAGTTTTAAGGACCATCATGTCAAACGGCCACGAAGGTCGTCATACTAAAAAAACAAACTACCACGAAGGCAATCCTATCCAATAGCTATGAAGGCTATCATATTTTCATCAGGAAAGTCACTATTTCCTAAGACAGAGACAGGAAAAGATGATATATGATTCAAAAAGCAACCAAACGGGAAAAATGAGGCACAAAGTTATCTTTCCCTATTGAATTGCTTTACTACTAACCATCTTGTTTCAAAACTTTGTCGAGAACATCCGAGAGGATAAAAATCTCGAACCAACACAATAGGTACAAAATACGTCAGAAAGACGTCACAACATGGGAGTCGAACATAATCACGGGGTGAGGTATGACAAAGAAACTACCTCTCCAAATAGAATTATATTGTTACTAACCATAATTTTAAATGAGGTGAGTATGTGTTAAGCAGAATAATTATTTCTAATTTTTTAAACTCATTAAAGCTCAAAGTTGATTTTAATTAATTCATCTTTATTCCTATTCTAGCCTAAATTCTTTAAATCATTCAAATTCTAGTCGAATTTCATTCTTTTACACTCAATTTGACCATTTCCTAAACTTAAAATGGCCACATTTTGCAAATGTGGCCATATCCTTATAACACCCTCAAACTCCTTATATCGGCCAATAAATGGGCTAGCCCAGCTACTCATCCGAACCGCCTGGCCCATCTTGCAATTTTGTTCAAACCAAACGACCCGTCCAGCCTAACCCTCGAACCCGCTCCGGCCCAGCCCCAACTCACCCAACACTCATATACTTTTCTTTCTCTTTCTCTCAGAACAAACAAACGAATCCTTACTTTCCTTTTATTCTCTCTCATAACAACGAAACCCAGTTTACAGACCTAGTACTCTCTGTCAAAACTCAGCTCCAACAATGACCAAATACACCAGCACATGACTTTAATCTCTGGGAAATGTTACCCCTCCATCAAATTCCCTTTGTTCCCATTTGTTTGTACAAAAAAGTGAGTTGTTCATGCTCTAGAACATCCTAGAAAGGGACAGCTGGCTCCTCCAATGTTCATTCCCCTAAAATCACGGAGAAATTAGCTCAAATTTGTACTGAGATAGTACATGCGTGGCTTAATTTCATTGGGGCAAAAGTTCAAATTCAAAAATCCCTAAGGTTTCTGCCCATTTTAGCCCTATTTTCCCCCTTATTTTCACCCTCAAATTCCCCTATATAAACCACAAGGGTTTATGGGATTAAGGATTGGCTTTTGATTCCTGAGGTTTGTGGAGAACCACTCTCTAAATCACAAAATAGAGAAAAAGTTTCAGAAAAATATCAATTAAAAAATTGAGTTCCGGCGAAGTCAAATACATCTTCTAGTGGTATAAATAGAAGTTCCATCAAAGCTCGTCCATCCCTGTTCGCTGCTCCAAAGAAGATAAATACCTTGTTTTATTTCTTTCTTTTAGTCCTGATGGTTTTCATATAGAAATCTCTGGTTTTAGGTTGGTTTTGCTGTGATTATGAGTTCTATTTTCTATTAGAAATATCTGGTTTTAGGCTGGTCTGGTTTATTTGGTATGGTGTTAAGAAATTATGAGTGAAAGTTTAAAAGTCTGTTCAGTTGAAGTGATTGTTAAGTCTCAAGGTTATCAAAATTTCACTTGCTTTCTTATTCTCTGTTCTTCCCATTTTAAAAAGGCCTGTGTGTGTTCGTGAAGGATATTTGTGTTGTATGAACTACAAGTAAAGCAATAGGATTAGTATTGTTTTGATCATCATGTGTTCTTCATGGTAAACTTCTGTCAAGAATATTTGTTTTCTTACTATTCTAATAACCTGATGGTCCAATTTCTTAGGTTTTTTATGTTGAATGAATCATGTGTTTGACTGTATTGTGATCTCCCTGAATCAATCTATTTTCATGATGTAATTTTGTTCTCATTACCTCCCCTTCGTGTCCAGTCTTTCCTCATTGCTTTCTTGGTGTTAATAATGTAGATGGATCTCTTGTATGTCGTTTGAGTACCTAGTTGCTTGGCTTATCAGTTTTCTGTGGTTTAAAACCATGTTTCCTTTCCATGAACTGTTGGTTAGGAGTTTGGTTTAGATGACTTAGTCTGCTAGTCCCCATTAGCCTCTGAAAATGACTAAACTGACTGCCTAGTGTTCTTTTATGATGTATTGTTGATTCCTCTGTGTCCAAGCTTCGTCTAAGCATGATTTCATTATTCTTTTTTTAGACCTCCTATTGTATGTCTGATACTGGATTTCTTCCATGAAAATATAGTCTCATTCCCTTCTTGGAATGGCAAGATATGTTGGATTATTTATTATGAAAGGTTAAGAGTAGGAGCAAAAAAAACAATTGAATTCTTTGACATGATTTGAGCTTTGTTGGTCTTAAAAATCTCTATTTTAAGTTATGATCATTCCATGTTCAACTGGTTCTTGCCTGCTTTGAGTTTTAAAAATCTCTGTAAGGTCTATAAGGGAATGGGTCATATATTTAAATTCTATTTGGCTTAGCTAGGAAAAGTTCAAAGTTTATGAATATGTTGTGTGTTTTGGCCTCAAATTTTAGCAGCTTTAAAATTGGACTTGTCAAAACAAAGCCACTGCCCCATTTTTACTAGAATCATCTCTCTCTCCTTTTTGTGTTCAACTTTCAGCTGTTATTTACTTGATGATAAACTTGATGTTAAAATGTTTGACTAAAACAATAGATCATTGTGTGATGTTAGACTTAGCGTCTATTTTGTGCTCATGGTAGGATAATCGTTGTTTGACCTTATCTCTCCGCTTAAGCTAAGTGTGGAATTGTCTTAAAATGAGACATGGTTTAAAGATGATAAGCCTTTGTTGAAACACCCTATCTTCATTTTTTTGTTCGATTAATCTAGCTCTCGTACAGTAGCAAATAAGACTATATCAATTTTAACATAGTAAATTGATTTATTTTGTTCATATTTAAGCGTCTTGATTGTTAGCTAATCCTTTTTCTTCTCTTCTTTGTGCATGAAAAATGGTGAGTCCAAATCTGGACTCCAAACGCTACCTTTGCATTTCGTTGGGCCTTAGCCCAACGTGAGTATCCTTTGAGTCCAAAATAACTGACCAACAGCAAATAAAGGGAAGCAAAATAGGCCTAGCCCATGACAGAATGGCAACAATAACGATAGTCCAAACTGAAAATGACCTAGAGAGTCATTACAATATCCACTACTAAAAGGACTTTCATCCTCGAAAGTTAAAGAAAGGATGGTACCTGAAGGCTCGAAAAGGAAAGGATAGCGGGTCCACATATTTCTCTCAACCTCCAGTGTAGCCTCCTCGATAGGATAATGCTTTACTTGGACCTCAACTTCCTAACCTGCCTGTCAAAAATAGCAATAGGCTTCTCCTCAAAGGCTAGAGACTCATCCAACTGAACAGAATCCCACTGAAGCACTTGAGACTCATCCAGAATATACCGCCACAACATAGAGACATGAAAAATTAGATGACCATAAGAAAGAGCATGAGGCAAGGCCATCTCATAAGGAACCTCCCCAATGCGACGAAGGATCTCAAATGGCCTAATAAACCTAGGACTAAGCTTACCCTTCCTTCTGAACATCATCATGCCATTCATGGGCGACACCCAAAAGAACACACGCCCACCAACCATGAACTCTAAATCCCGAACTCATCGGTCAGCATAGCTTTTCTTATTACTCTGGGGAGTGTAAAGTCTCTCTTGAATGACCCAAACTCTATCAATAAAAACATGAATCAAGTCAGTACCCTATGGTCTAACCTCAAAGGCATCAAACCAACCCACCAGAGATCTACACTACCTACCATATAAACCCTCAAACGGAGCAATCTGAATGCTGGAATGGTAACTATTATTATATGCAAACTCTGCCAAGGCTAAGCACTATTCCCACTAACCCCCGAAATCAATAACATATGCTCACAACATATCCTCTAGAACATCAATAGTGCACTCTAACTGACCGTCAGTCTGCAGCTAAAAGGCAGTGCTAAGCTCAACTCTAGTACCTAACTCTCTCTGAATAGACATCTAGAAACATAAATTAAACTGAGTACCACGGTCAAAAATTACAGAAACTGGCACCCCATGCAAACGGACAATCTCACGAATGTAGATCTGAGCCAACCTTTTAGAACTCTAGGAAGTCTGAATCAGTAGAAATTGAGCAGACTTTGTCAACCTACCTACAATGACCCAAATAGCATCAAATATCCAAGGTATATGGCAACCCGACTACAAAGTCCATAGCTATTCGCTCCCATTTCCACTCTAGAATGGATAGCCTCTGAGTTAAACCACCTGGTCTCTGGTGCTCAAACTTCACCTGCTGACAGTTTAAGCACCTAGACACGAAATCTGAGATATCCCTCTTCATCCCACTCCACCAGTAGTTCTTCCTTAAGTCACGATACATCTTAGCTGCACTGGATGAATGGAATACCTAGAACAATTATCCTCCTCCAAGATCAATCTAACTAGGTCACCAACTCTAGGAATTCTAATGCAACCTTCAATCCTCAAAACACCCTCTAAATCTAAGGTTGCCTACCTAGCCTTATAGCTCAACACCTTGTCACAAATAATCCTCAACCTCCTATCATCAAACTTTTGTGCCTAAATCTACTCTAACAAAGAAGATCTAGCCTCAACACAAGAAAGAATATAGCCCGGCTCAGAAATATCAAGTCTAACCAACCTGTTAGCCAAGGACTGGATGTACCAAGCTAATGGTCGCTCCTCTATCACTAAGAAAGCCAAGATACCCATACTCACTGCCTTCTTGATGAAGGCATTCGCTACCACATTTGCCTTTCTTGGATGATAAATAATAGAGATGTTATAGTCCTTCAGTAACTCCAACCACCTATGCTGCCTCAAATTTAGATCCTTGTGGAAGAAGATGTACTTAAGACTATAGTGGTCAGTGAAGATCTCACAATGCATACTATACAGATAATGCCTTCAAATCTTCAATGCGAAGACTACTACTACTAACTCCAAGTCATGAGTGGGGTAGTTCCTATCGCGAACCTTCAACTATTTGGAAGCATAAGAAATAACCCAACCCTGCTGCATAAATACACAACCATAACCAATACATGAAGCATCATAATACACGACAAACCCCTGACCCTCGACCAGAAGAGTAAGAATTGAAGATGATGTCAATAAGGCCTTGAGCTTCAGAAAGCTCGCCTCATACTCATCTGACCACTGAAAGGGAATATGAGTCTTAGTCAATCTAGTCAATGAAGCTATTAAGGAAGAAAAACCCTCCACAAACCATTTGTAGTAACCTGCCAACTCGATGAAACTGCGATCCTCAGTAGGAGAAGTAGGCCTAGCCCAATCACGAACTGTTGCAATCTTCATCAGATCTACAATAATCCCATCCTTGGAAACCACGTGCCCCAAGAATGAGACAGACTAGAGAAAAAACTCACACTTAGTGAATTTAGCTTACAACTGATGGTCTTGTAAGGTATGAAGTACAACTCTCAGATGATGTTCATGCTCTTTTCTACTCCTCAAATATATCAGAATGTCATTGATGAACACAATCACAAAGAAATCAAAGTAGGCCCTGAACACACGATTCATCAACTCCATAAATGTTGTTGGGGCATTAGTCAACCCAAAATACATGACTAGGAACTCATAATGGTTGTATTGAGTCCTAAATGCAGTCTTTGGGATGTCCGCAGCCTGAATCCTTAACTGGTGATAACCAGGCCTCAAGTATATCTTAAAGAACATTGTGGCACCCTGTAGCTTGTCAAATAAATCATCAATATGCGACATCAGATATATGTTCTTTACTATCACCTTATTCAGCTGCCTATAGTCAATACACATACGCATTAACCCATCTTTTTTCTTCATAAACAAAAATTGGAGCACCCCACAGAGACACACTAGGCCTGATAAACCCTCTACTCAACAGATCCTGGAGCTAATCCTTAAGCTATCTCAACTTAGCTAGTGTTATCCAATAAGGTGGAACAGAAATGGGCTAAGTTCCCAGCTCAACATTAATACCAAAGTCAATGTCACGATCAGGAGGAAGACCTAGAAGATCCGAAGGAAACACATCCAAATACTCGCAAAACACATGAACCGACTCAAGTGAAGGTGTGGTGGCACTAGTAACATGGGCGTAGGCAAGATAGGCTAAGTACCCCTTCCTAACCAACCGTTGGGCGCTCAAGAAAGATATAACTCCTCTCGCATGTGGCTATCGACACCTTTCCATACTATAGGAGGGATACCAGGCATCCGTAGAGTAACAGTCTTGGCGAAGAAATCCAAGACCGCATGGTAGGGAGACATCCAATCCATGCCCAAGATTATATTAAAATCAACCATATCTATCACAATCAAGTCTACCCACCTGTCATACCCCAGCATAGTCACCACACACACCCGATACAATTGATCCACTACTAAAGAATCTCCTACTAGGGTAGCTACATGCAAGGGAGCTGGTAATGACTCACTAGCAGACTCCAGACGAGTAGCATAATAAGCATATACATAGGAGAATGTAGACCCTGGATCAAACAAAGCAGAAGCGCACTGATGGCAATTGAAAATCGTACCTGTGATGTCAACATCTGAAGCCTTGGCCCCTTTTTGGCTCGAAACTACATACATATGGCCTCGACCACCATGAACACCTGATCTACCAAACTAAGGACCAGCTCTAGCACCCTGGGGACTACCCCTATTACCCTGTGCACTGCCTCTTACTGGTAGTGCTAGAGCCCTGGGGGCCTAAACTGTCTGATCATATCGCCTATGGTGCAGTATTGATGGACACTCTCTAGCAAAGTGTCCTACCTCGCCACAGTCATAACAACCCCGACCAAACATACTCCGTTGTGAAGATCTGGCTGAATCAGAATGACTACCACGACCTATGGATCCTGAATGAGCACCTCGTAAACCTGGAACAATACCCTGGCTACTCTGACCCTCAGCAATCTGTAATGCCACCTGAATAGGCTAGCTCAGTTGGAAATGTTGCTAAAGCTGACCCCTACCAAAGTAGCCTCTGCCACGTGCATGTGAGCTGCAGAAACTGCCCTAATAATGGGGCCTCTTATCGCTGCCCCCTTGGGCCTCACAAAGTATGCCCTCAATAGTGCAGGCATGGTCTACTACCTCCAGGAAGGATTGTGCTGATGCTACCATACCCTTTGTAGCTAAGTGGAGCTGTAAAGTCAATCCTCGGATAAAGCAACACACCCTCTCATGCTTGGTGGGCAGAATCATAGTGGCGTGCCTAGCCAACTAATAGAAGTGAACCTCATACTCAGAAATAGTCATAGAGCCCTTCTCCAACCTGGAGAACTAATCCATCAACTGCTCTCTCAAGCTATGTGGCACATACTTCTCTAGAAAAGCTGTGGAGAACTGGGTCCAAGTAAGCAAAGGTGACTTGGGTGACCTACAAATAACGTACGACCTCCAACCCTATTTTGCTAGACCATCCGGCTGAAACGCGGTGTAATTTGCTCCATGGGACTCAACCAACCCTAAATTATGCAATCTCTCCTGGAAACTAGTAAGAAACTCATGTGCATCCTCCCTTAGAGTACCTGAAAACCTTAGGAGACCAAATCTGAGAAACCTACCAAGCATGTTCTTCTCCTCAGAAGACATAATAAGCCTACTTGGAATAGGTTGAACAACTGTAGGTACTGGCAATACCTCCAATCATGGAGCCACAGTAACATGCTATGCTCCTGAACCCTGTGCCGCTGCCTGGGCTAAAGTCTGAGCCTCGTCTTTGACCTGAGAACCAATCGGAGTACCGGGCAAAGCTACTGGTGGAGACATACCCTCACGGAACCCAAGTAAGCAAACTAAAGTGTCTTATAACACTGGGGTAGCCACAAAACCTACCAGATATTGGGCTGGCCCCACACTTTTCGGCTTATACTGTACCTTCTCAACCATAATATTAGGCTTTGGTGACGGTACCCTAGTCTGGGCCTGAGCTGGCACCACAGCCCATCCTCTACCTCAACCTCTGGGTTGACCTCTACCCTATCCCCTAGTTGGGGCTCTAGCTGCAGGTGCGGGGATCTCATCCTCACTGGCTAATGATCTCATCCAAATCATCTGAGAAAGAGTGAAACAAAGATACTTAGAAGTTGATAAAGTCAAGGACGCAAGATAAGGAATTAAACAAGATGGAATCTTTCCTAGAAATGTCTTATATCCTCTCATAGATATGATACGGACGTCATTATACTAATCCACAAGACCATACTAGACACTTTTCTCTTATACTAGCAAGACCGCTGAACCTAGAACTTTGATACCACTCTTCCATGACCCAAAACCGAGCCATGATGGCACCTACATAAACCCCCAGTAGGTAAGCTAACCCAACTATGCGAAAGACAAAATAAAGCAGTTTAACATAAGGAAAGCGGAAGAGTAATTCAAGGAGAATAGGGCCAACAGTATATATACATACCAACTGTAATAAATATACAAAAATAGCCCTAAAGTGACCAAGAAGACCAAATATACACAAGAACCAACCCAGACCTAGTGTCACCAGTACAAAAGCGTCTAAAGTACGAAGTAGCTATACAACAAACCCTATCTATCCAAAATACAAAATATAGACAGGATAGTAGATGGAAAGCAGTAAAAGTCATTTAAACACCGGGGAGCTCACCACAATCCAAATAACAGTTGGCCTCGAATGATAAGAGGATCAATGAGGGTGGCTCATACTAGGTATTGCATCAGAAAAAGATTTTGAGTGTAGTATAACTACCAAAACAATGGGTACCCAGTAGCATCATAGGCCGACCGAGCGTAGAAAGATGGGTACCCAGAAAGTAAGCTAACTACAAGGATCCACCTTAATCTAATTATCAACTGAAAATACGACTAACTGAGCTAACTGGGCAGAAGGTATTAACAATAATAGTCAAGGCAACAGATAATCCAAGCACACTCAAGAAAATGCAATGAAATGGGGGATGATGTGATGCATGACTGTTTAAAAAGTAAAAACCCAGTATCTGGTGCCCCAGGGCACCTGAAATTTAAACTCGGACTCATCAACATATGCATAGAAAGTAAAACCTAGAATGTACCCATCAAGGCACCCGGAATCGATCATCGAACTCATCAATACAAAAGTAAATGGAAAAAAGGTCCGAGAACTTCCTTGGACTGCATAAAAGTGGAACTTTACATTTCCTTTCAAAAACCAGTAACAAAACCAAGATAGTTCCTTTAAAATCCTAAAATCATGATAATCATGGTAAAATCTAAAGTTTGACCAAAAATCTCGAAAATTTCCTTTCCTTTTGTACTGCTAGGTATGCAATGCAGTATGAGCATATAACTTTCCAAATTCGAAGAATATACCACACAAGCAAGGTAAAAAGGGCAAAATACCCTCCAAATAAGAGAACTTTCTTGGAACTCCATCCAATCTGAGCTATGACTTCGGTCCCACAGTTAGACACGATGGTAAAATAAAGAGGGAAGAACAAAAATAACTATGAAAATAACTAAAAGCCTCTACTTTACCTCTAAAACCTCCTAAAAGCATAATAAGAATTCTAGGCTAACCATAGTAACTCAGCAAACTCCTAAACTAAGGATAAACAGGAGATATTTCTAATCTATGATTCGAAATAGCCAAATTACATAATCACATGATTTTAGCCTATTTCTACCCTAAGATCCAACCTAACATTCAAGTAACTTATAATATATAAAAATCTAACTAAATTTAGTCTGGGAATGTATACCATAACCTACCTCGGGACCGAACCGCAAACATGAACTATCACTCATGTGCATTTCCCTTCTGAACAGCCTCAGAAAGCTGCCACACTATCACAAACATAATCCGGGTGTCAAGACGAGAAGAATGGCACACATATTACTATACAGAAATTTGGGCTGGATATTGGGTCAGAGAATGACATTCAGGGCCTACGCAACAAAATGAAAAACAAAATTTATAATTATGTCCTCAACAGGTTAAAAAACTCATGCCCAAAAGTTGAGCGCGGATGAAACTCGTTTTGGGGCCAAAAATAGCCCCGAAGTCCTCTTGACCAAGAAGGGAACTAAAATAGTCAATTACGATTTATAAGGGCAGAAACTCACCAATTCAATTGCAAGAAATGATCATGGACCGGAACTATAATCACCACCAACCATTGGGAAAAATAGAGTTGAAGAATGGAGGTTTTGGGGTTCAATTTCAATGGAGAAACGAGTTGGAGAACAGAAGTATTGAAGTGAAAAAGAGTGGAGTGGCAAGCTTATAAGCTGCAAGCGCCCAGGCGCAGACGCGTTGGTGCTATGGCGGGCAAGCGAGTGTAGGAGTGCTGGTGCTAAGGCAAGTGGGCAGGCGCAGGCGCACTGGCTACAAAAGCTGGCAGGCACGCAGGCCTGGTGCCCAGGAAAAGGCGCAACCTAGGCGCATGTTGCTGCGCCATACCAGCAAGCAGCAACACATTGCATCCAAGATTATAAATTTTCCAATGAATGGACCTCCAAAAATGCATCCAGGGTCCCGCGAACACAAACAAACTGAGCTATTCAACAAAAAATGGCATTTTGGACTCAACAAAATTGACAAAAATCTCAACGGAGGTCGATTTAGTGAAAACTGGGCCCCACACCCAAAACCAACTTTTGGCTAATTTTTCCACAATAGAACTCAACGGCCAAAAAAGAGTCTGGGAGCGCCTGGACCTGAACCAAAGGTCCATCCAACCTAAAGTCGACATTTTAGAGCTAACAGCGCTGACGAAATTTCCATCTGAGGCTGTCTTCTCCAAATACTGATCAAGGTTAACTCTACAAGCCTAACTGGCCTGAAAACACAAAAAACAAGATAAACCAAAACCAAAAGCTCCCAGACCCTGACCAAGGGTCCCACTAGACCAAAATTCCTACTCCAGAGTTAATGGAACTGTCAGAATTCAATTTTGAACTGTCAATGATTCCCTAAGATCAAGTTCTAAAATAGGAAAATTGTCATAAAGACCAAACGAATGGCTCGGGCACCAATTTTTCAGTCCCAGTGAGTCATAAATGACCAATAGCCACTGCAGAAAAGCTCAAAATGCAGAAAAAGCATAAAAATAGAAAATAACCTTGAGGATCACTATAGTGGGCTGGCCACCGCATGGGCGAAGGGAAAAGGGGACAAGGCCAGTGCCCCTTCATCGCTCATGCAGCCACCCTCTGCATGGCCGAAGGGTTGGCTACTGCGGTAATAGCAACCAGCCAACAACAGTTTTGGCAACTCAAAATGTCACCGAATGGACCCTTGGGATTCATCTGGGGTCCTCTGGATGCAAACGAACTATGCTACTCAACCAAAAATGGTATTCCGGACTCAATGGAACCGCTGAAAATCCCAATGGAGATTATTTTAACAAAAAGTGGACCCCATGCCCAAAAACCAACTTTTACCAAAATAGAACCCAATAGCACAAAACAAGTCTGGAAGCCTCAGGACCCGAACCAAAGGTCCCTCTAGCCCAAAGTCTATGTTTCGGAGCTAATAGCACTGACTAAATTTCCATCTGAGGTCGTATTCTCTGAATATTGACCAAAGCCAACTCTACCAACTTTAAGAGATTTAAAACAGGGATATGGGCCTAAAACACAAATGAACTTCCCTAGAATCAAACCATCAATCCCATCAAGTCATAAATGACTTGTAGCTACTCTAGGAAAGCTCAAAATGCAAAAAAAGGATGAATTACAATAAAATGACCTGAAGGGTCATTACAACGTCCACTACTAAAAGGACTTTCATCCTCGAAAGTTAATGCAAGGAAGGTACCTAAAGACTCTAACAAGTTAGGATAGCAGGTCCACATGTCGATCTCGATCTCCCAAGTAGCCTCCTTGATAGGACGATGCCTTCACTGAACCTTAACTGACAGAATCTCCTTGGACCTCAACTTCCTAACCTGCTTGTCAAAAATAGCAATACTCTCCTCCTCAAAGGCTAGAGACTCATCCAACTGAACCAAATCCCATTGGAGCACATGAGACTCATCCAGAATGTACTATCGGAACATAGAAATATGCAAAATTAGGTGAACACTGAAAAGAGCAGGAGGCAGGGCCAACTAATAAGCAACCTATTCAATGCGACGAAGGATCTCAAATGGCCTAAATAATCTAGGATTGAGCTTACCCTTCCTCCCGAACCTCATCATTCCATTCATCGGAAACACCCAAAGGAACACACGGTCACCAACCATAAACTCTAAGTCTCGAACCCTTTAGTCAGCATAACTCTTCTGCCTACTCTGGGCAATATGTTATCTCTCTTGAATGACCTAAACTCTATCCATAGAATGATGAAGCAAGTCAGTATCCCACGGCCTAACCTTGAAGGCATCAAACCAACCCATGGAGATTTGCACCACCTACCATACAAAGCCTCAAACGGAGCCATTTGAATAATGGAATGATAACTTTTACTATACACAAACTCTACCAAGGCTAAGAACTGGTCCCACTGACCTCCAAAATCAATAACACAAGCTCGCAACATATCCTCCAAAACCTGAATACTATGCTCTAACTAACCATTTATCTGCGGATGAAAATAAGTGCTAAGCTCGACTCTGGTACCCAACTCCATCTGAATAGACCTCCAAAAACACTAAGTAAACTGAGTACCACGGTCAGAGATGATAGGAATTGGCACCCCATGCAAATGGACAATCTCCCGAATGTAGATCTGAGTCAACCTCTCGGAACTTTAGGAAGTCTGAACTGGCTGAAAATTAGCAGACTTTGTCAACCTATCCATGATGTCTCAAATAACATCAAATCTCTACAAAGTACGTGGCAAGACTACCACAAATTCCATAGCTATTTGCTCCTATTTCCACTTTTGAATGGGTAGCCTCTGAGTCAAACCACCCAGCCTCTGGTGCTCAAACATCACCTGCTTACAGTTCAAGCACCTTGACACAAAATCGAAGATATACCTCTTCATTCCATACTATTATTAGTGCTACTTCAAGTTATGATACATCTTAGCTGTCCTGGGATGAATTGCATACCTAGAATAATGAGCCTTCTCAATGATCAACCTGACTAGATCACCAATTTTAGGAACACAAGTACGACCCTCAATCCTCAGAACACCCTTCGAATCTAAGGTCTCCTTCCTAGCCTCATCGCTCAATACCTTATCATGAATGATCCTCAACCTCACATCCTCAAACTACAATGCCTGATTTTACTCTAAAATAGAAGATCTAGCCTCAACACAAGCAAGAATATGGCCTAGATCGGAAATATCAAGACTAACCAACCTGTTAGCCAAGGACTGGATGTCCAAAGCTAAAGGTCTCTCCTTTGCCTCTAATAATGACAAGCTACCCATACTCATTGCCTTTCGTCTACAGGCATCTGCTACCATGTTTGCCTTACTGGGATGATAAATAATGGTCATGTCATAGTCCTTCAGTAACTCCAACCACCTGCGCTGCCTCAAATTTAGATCCTTCTGGCTGAAGATGTACTGAAGTCTATGAAGGTCATTGAAGATATCATAATGCACGCCATACATATAATGCCTCCAAATCTTTAGTGCAAAGACTACCGCTGTTATCTCCAAGTCATGAGTGGGGTAGTTCCACTCGTGAACCTTCAGTTGTCTGGAAGCATAAGCAATAACTTGGCCCTGCTGCATCAATACACAACACAAACCCACACCAACATCGAAAGCATCACAATACACTGTAAACCCCTGGACCTCAACCGAAAGAGTAAGAATCACAGTTGAATTCAATAAGGTCTTGAGCTTCAGAAATCTCACTTTGCACTCATTAGAGCACTGGAAAGGGACATTCTTCTAAGTTAATATAGTCAATGGAGATGATATAGAAGAAAACCCCTCCACAAACCATTTGTAGTAACCTCCCAACTCAATGAAACTGTGATCCTCAGTAGGAAAAGTAGGCCTAGCCTAATCATAAATTATCGTAATCTTAATTGAATCCACCATAATCCCATCCTTGGATACCACATGCCCTAATAATTCCATAAACTGATAAGATCTTGATTAGAGAGACTAATCGAAATCCAAATGCAGAAATTAAATAAGCAAAAGATATATGAATTAAAGCTAATTAATCAAATTTATGGGAAACAAGGGACTTTATACCCTTACCTCCCAATTGAACCTAATTAACAAACAATAATTCCTCAATCAAACAAAGAGACAAACAAATGAATCCACAAATGGATGACTCTATGATTAATCAAGCAAAGAAGTTAACAAGTAATCAAAGGAATCCACCCATAATCACTCAACTACCTATTAGGAATCCACCTATTAGACTATTATGAATCCACCCAATAGATTTCTACAACTAGAGAACTAGATTGGGAATCCACCCAAGACTATAAGCTAAATTAGCAACTACAAGCTTTCAAAGCAACATTCAATATTCATCAAAATCTGATTAGCTAAGGGAAGGGAAAACCTATTTATATCTATTACATAAAGTCCCAAAAGTGACCTTGAAAGATAGCCCAACATGGGACCAATGCACTTGACTGTGTTTGGGTGTACATTTAGCACCACAGAGAGTGTGGGTCGCACAGTGCTTCGTACACTTGAATCAGAAGCTTCTCTATAGCCTTGTGCAATGGGGTGTGAATTTAGCACCATAAGAAGTGTGTGTCGCACCTTCAAGCAGATCCACTAGCAGCCTCGTCTTCCCATGCAATCATCCACAAGTTGTAGACCCTTGATCTACGCTCTTCAATGGTCTCTAATGCCTCTTTCTTCATGAATAGAGCTTGTAAGGCTTGGAATTATTTGGATTGGCTCCTAGAGAATGGCCTCATAGGGAATGAGCCGGGCGATATCATATCATCCTCCCCTTCTTGAAAAGGATTCATCCTCAAATCCATAGCTTCACCTACAACACAAGAAGATAGATCACTCACATTGAAAACATTATGAATATTATACTCACGTGGTAGATCAATCTTATAGGCTTTGTCATTGATCATGTCAAGCACTTGGCATGGGCCATCACCCCTGGACTCAACTTTCCCTTGCAGAGTTGTGGAAATCTTTCCTTCCGAAAATGAACCCAAACCCAATCATTGGGTTGAAAGATCATTTTCTTCCTTGCATAGTTTTGTTGGAGAGCCACCTTGGAGTTTTTCTTTTCCACCTTACCTTGGTGTCAATCTTCATCATCTCCTTTGCCCCTTTACTTCGCATCTAAGATCACAATAATATCACTAGAAAAAGGGGTTAAGGATAATGGAATCAATGGGTTAAACCCATAACATACTTCAAATGGAGTCATTCCAATAGAGGTGTGAAGAGACCGATTGTAAGAAAATTCAATCAAAGGCAAATGGTCCTCCCAAGAAGTTGGGGATCATATAATCATATAATGAAGCATGCTCCCAAGAGTCCTATTGACTACTTCGGTTTGACCATCTATTTGAGGATGACAAAAAGTAGAAAACATGAGCTTGGTACCAAGTGTACCCTATAGACTCTTCCAAAAATGGCTATGAAACTTGGAGTCCCTATCTCTAACAATAGTGTGAGGTACTCCATGCAATTTAATCACATGATTAACAAACAAAGATGCAACATGACATGCATCATCACATTTATGGAATGGAAGAAAATGAGACATTTTTGAGAATCTATCCACTACCACAAATATACTATCATGCCCTCTTTTGGTTCCTGGAAGTCCTAACACAAAATCCATAGAAATGTCCATCCAAGGACCAAGACGAGTAGAGAGAGGTCTGTACATACCTTGGGGCCGAGTCTTGGACTTAGCTTGCTTGCATTCGAGGCATTGTCCACATAGCTTCTCCATATCATGCTTCATCCTTGGATAATAGAATTATTCCATGAGAATGTCAAGTGTCTTGGTAACACCAAAGTGTCCTATCATTCCACCACAATGAGCCTCATTAAGCCAGGTCTCCCTCTATGAACTCATAGGAACACACACTTTTCCATCCTTGAACAAATAACCATCAATCATTTGGAAACGTTCCACATGCTTTCCTTGGCAAAGATCATCAAAAACCTCCTTGAAGTTGGAGTCCTTAGAATAGAACTCCTTTAAGCTTTCAAAACCTATTATTCTAGAAGTCAAGGTGTTAACCAATACGAACCTTCTAGACAAAGCATCAGCGACCATATTTTCTTTCCCTTGCTTGTAGTGGATCACATAAAGAAATGTTTCAATAAAATTCACCCACTTAGTGTGGTGCTTATTCAACTTTGATTGGATCTTTAGATGCTTCAAGGACTCATGATCCATCCTTATCACAAACTCTTTGTGCCATAGATAGTGTTGCCAATGAGCTAACACCCGCACAAGTGCATACAACTCCTTATCATATGTTGAGTAGTTTAATGAGGCCCCCTTTAGCTTTTCACTAAAGTAGGACAAAGCCTTTCCTTCTTGCATCAACACTCCACCAATACCAATACCCAAAGCATCACACTCAATTTCAAAAGCTTTATCAAAGTCGGGTAATTGCAACAAAGGAGAAGTGCTCAACATAGACTTCAATTCTTGAAAGGCTTTCTCTTGAACATCTCCCCAAATAAAGGGTGTGTCCTTCTTGATCAATTCGGTTAGAGGGGAAGCAATAGTGCTAAAACCTTTCACAAAGCATCAATAAAAACTTGCCAACCCATGGAAACTCCTCACTTTGGTTGCATTAGTAGAAGTTAGCCAAGATCTAATAGATTCAACCTTTTCATCATCCACCTCTACACCATTGGCACTCACCACGAACCCTGAGAATACCACTTTCTCCACACAAAATAAACACTTTTTGAGATTTGCAAAGAGCTTCTCATATAGTAGGACATCAAATACTTGCCTGAAATGGCCAACATGCTCCTCAATGGTCCTACTATAGACAAGTATGTCATCGAAATAAACAACAACAAACTTATTGATGAAGGGCTTCATCACATGGTTCATCAACCTCATAAAAGTGTTAGGGGCATTAGTCAAGCCAAAAGGCATAACTAGCCACTCATATAAACAAAACTTGGTTTTGAAGGCCATCTTCCATTCATCACTCGGATTCATACGAATTTGGTGATAGCCACTTCGAATATCAATATTCAAAAATACACTTGAGCCACATAGCTCATCAAGCATGTCATCAAGTCTAGGAATAGGATGTCGATACTTCACCATTATTTTGTTGATGGCTCTATAATAAATACACATCCTCCAAGTGCCATCCTTCTTGGGAACAAGGATAACCGGAATGGAACAAGGGCTAAGACTCTCTTTGACAAGTCCCTTTTACGCCGACAAGTAAGGAAATAGTCAAAACGCTAGGAGTTCATCAATTTGCCTTTGTAACTCCTGAGTCTCCTCTGAATTGCTTCTATATGCCGAACGGTTTAGAATTTGAGATCCGGGCATACAATCAATTTAATGCTCAATACCTCTCAAGGTTGGCAATCCATTGGGCATCTCTTCGGGAAATAGACCCTCATATTCTTGAAAAAGAGATGATACTATACTAGGCAAAGTACTAGTATCTTGGTTGGCATGCAACAATAGATCCTTGTTGACAAGGCACACTAGGAAACGTTCCTCATCAGCACCTTTCAAACAATTACTTGGATTAGCTATCATGCACATATTGTTCTTCGTTTTAGCTAAGCCATCTCCCTTTTCTTGCACACATGTAGAGCTTGAACTAACATCCTCTACTAATTTCATTTTCTCCTGGAGCTCCTTCATGATCCGATAATCTTCACTAACTTGGTAGGGAGTTAAAGGAGAAAGAGAGAACTTTCTACCACAAAATACAAAGGAATACTTGTTGGTTCTCCCTTGATGTACAACATCTCTATCAAATTGTCAAGGCCTTCCAAGCAATATATGACATGCAAGCATAGGTACAATATCACAAAGAACTTCATCTTGATATTTACCAATGCTAAATTTAATACTTACTTGCTTGAGGACCTTTATTTCACCGCTTTCGTTGAGCCATTAGATCTTGTAAGGGCTAGGATGCTTCTTGGTAAAAAGTTGCATTAGTTCCACCAAAGTGTCACTCACAACATTAGTACAACTCCCGCTATCAATGATCCAGGCATAAATCTTTTCTAGGATCTTGCATCTAGCATGAAACAAGTTTTCCCATTGATCAAGCTCCTCTTTAGAAATAGTTCCCATAATCCTCCTCACAACATAAGACAAATTCATGTTCAAGGGAAATGGCTCATCATCATCACACTCTAGAGGCAATCTTGCATTCATAAGAATAGCAAAGTTTGGCCTCTCTTCTATCCTCTCATCATCATTCAAAGGTGTTTCATCATCATCACCTTTGGGTTCTTCATCACCACTCTCTTCACCATACTCTTAATCTTCTTCGGTATGGTACCCATCCTTGTAAGCCACAATTGTTCTTCGGTTTGGACACTCACTAGCAATGTGTCCCCTTCCTTGACATCTAAAACATTGAATGGAAGGACGAGGAAAGATGGGTTTCGATTGATTACCTTCCTTAGCCTTTTCATTCCACTTTGGCTTATCAACTTTATCTTGAGTAGCTTGACCACTACCCTTTGTATACTTTCAAGTGGTAGAAGACTTCCACTTGTCATTGTTTTTGTTCCATGAGGATATTGTAGTACTCTTGGCTTTGAATGACTTCTCATCTTTCAAGTCAATCTCTACCTTGGTAGTATCATTATAGGATTCCTCCAAGCTAGCATAGTGTTTAAGTCACATCACCTTTGAGATATCTTACTTCAAGTTGGTGACAAATCGTATCACCGTGTTCAATACTAGTTCTTCAAGTTTAGACTTTAATCTCAAGCTTTCAAACTCATCATAATACTCTTAAACACTCTTGGTACCTTATCGAAGGAGGTACACCTTCTTGATGACTTCTTGATGATAGGTAGGTGTAACATACCTCACTTCCGTTCATGATAGCTAGAGCTCCCGTTAAGTCAGCTATCTTCCCATTCATGTCCGCCATTTGCTTAGTGATTGAGGTTAAGGCTGACTCCATGTTAAAGGACCCATGTATCTCATAAGCACTATCAATCTCTTTTGACATCGTACTTGCAAAATTCAACAAACAAGATTAGTAGCAAAGGTTCCTCACCCTATCGTATGTGAGCACTCAACTTACCTTCTAAGCGTCTTCCAAGGATTGATAGTGAACTACCTTCACTCAACCAAGTCACAAGTCACCTATCCTTTGTGGAGGAATGGATTCTTGTTTCTCGAAAGAAGGATGACTCAAAATCAAATGAATGGAGCCAAGAAGGTTTTCAACGATTGCTTAAACGAGAAAAACTTCACAAACAATCGGTACGAAATGAAACAGACGCAAGAGATCTAATTACAATTAAGTAGAACAATACTTGTCGTAAATTAGTATTAATATTTCTAGATGATAAGAGAATCAAAGAAATGAAACAAACAATATTAAACCTGAGATTTGTTGGAACAAACTTCATTTGGAACTGTCCGTTGGTGCGCTGGATGTGCGAAATGCACTAGGAAAAGTGCCCAACGCACCTTACTTCGCACAACAAAAAAGAAAAATAATTCACCCTGGTGCGAGTGCTGGTGCATTTTGCACCATAGGAAGTGCTGGTCGCACCTCACTTCGCACAGCACCAGGCAGAACACCTAAAGCCTCTGCATTTGTACTCGTTTTTCAGCTTTTTGTACCTTTTCCTTCTTAGTACTTGCCCCTTTTGGTAAATTCCCTTTAGTACAAATACAAATACCTTTTTCCCTTACTCCTTCTTTGGATAAAACACTATTATTTCACCTTCTTCTTCAACAATGACCTTGAAGAACACCTATGAATTTCAAAATTTCCAACTCTCTCAATTCAACTCGGAATGACTCCAAATTTTAAACGTAGCCTCCTCTCGATATAGAGAACAAATCCCGATACAAATTAGAATCAAATCACTCCAAATTGAAGAGACCCATTTTGTGTTCTTCAAGTTCTTCAAACTTTAAAAATGGTAGATCCTTCAAACCTCAACCAAATTTCTTCAAACTTGAGACTCAAGCGCCCTATGAATAGGAGATCAAAGCCCAATAGGTTTGAAGCCTTCAAACAACCCAGATCTTGAACTTGTTCTTCAAGATTCTTCACCCAACAATGGTGAAATCCTCAATTCAACTCCAAACAAGCTCAAATCTAGGATCTAGACTCAATTGATATTAGAGAACACAAATCTAAATATCAGATTTTCAAACAAAACACTAGATCAACAATTTTTTGTAGGAATTTTCCAAAAACATTTTTCAACCATTTTTTTTGAAATCTTCAGATTTATGAACCTAGGATTAAGAATTGGGGGAATAATCCTTTAGTCTAAGATCTGATACCAAATGATAAGATCTCGATTAGGGAGACTAATCAAAATCCAAATGCGAAAATTAAATAAGCAAAAAATATGTGAATTAAAGCTAATTAATCAAATTTATGGGAAACAAGGGACTTTATACCCTCACCTCCCAATTGAACCTAATTAATAAACAATAATTCCTCAATCAAACAAAGAGACAAACAAATGAATCCACAAATGGATAACTTTATGATTGATCAAGCAAAGAAGTTAACAAGCAATCAAAGGAATTCACCCCTAATCACACAACTACCTATTAGGAATCCACCTATTAGACTATTATGAATCCACCCAATAGATTTCTACAACTAGAGAACTAGATTGGGAATCCACCCAAGACTATAAGCTAAATTAGCAACTACAAGCTTTCAAAGCAACATTCAATATTCATCAAAATCTGATTAGCTAAGGGAAGGGAAAACCTATTTATATCTATTACATAAAGTCCCAAAAGTGACCTTGAAAGATAGCCCAACATGGGACCAATGCACTTGATGTGCGTTTGGGTGTGCGTTTAGCACCACAGAGGGTGCGGGTCGCACAGTGTTTCGCACACTTGAATCAAAATCTTTTCTATAGCCTTGTGCGATGGGGTGTGCATTAAGCAGCATAAGAATTGTGTGTCACACCTTCAAGCAGATCCACTGGCAGCCTCGTCTTCCCATGAAATCTTCCACGAGTTGTAGACCCTTGATCTACGCTCTTCAATGGTCTCCAATGCCTCTTTTTTCATGAATAAAGCTTGTAAGGGTTGGAGTTCTTTTTCTTGGCTCCTAGTGAATAGCCTCATAGGGAATGTGTCGGGCAATATCATATCACAAACTCAAGCCAAAACTCACACTTAGTGAATTTGGCACCGTAAGAATGCCACAAACTCAGCCAAAACTCACACTTAGTGAATTTGGCATATAACTGATGGTCTCACAAGGTTTGAAGTACAACTCTCAGATGCTGCTCATGCTTCTCTATACTCCTTAAATATACTAGAATGTCGTCAATGAAAACAATCTTGAAGGAATCCAAGTAGGCTCTGAACCCACGGTTCATCAACTCCATAAATGCTACTAGGGAATTGGTCAACCCAAAACACATGACTAGGAACTCAAAATGGCCGTATCGAGTCCTAAATGAAGTCTTTGGGATATCTGTAGCCCTAATCCTCAACTGGTGATAACCGGACCTCAAGTCTATCTTAGAGAACACCGCTGCACCCTGTAACTTGTCAAACAAATCATCAATACATTGCATCGGATACCTATTCTTAACTATCACCTTATTCAACTGCCTATAGTCAATACACATATGCCTGGACCCATCCTTCTTCTTCACAAACAGAATAGGGGAACCCCATGGAGACACACAAGACATGATGAACCCTCTACTCAATAAATCTTGGAGCTGATCCTTAAGCTCTCTTAACTCAGTTGGTGCCATCTGATATGGAGGAATAGAAATAGGTTGAGTGCCTGATTCAATATCAATGCCAAAGTCAATATCACGATCAGGAGGAAGACTTGGTAGATCAGAAGGAAACACATTTGAATACTCACAAACCATGGAAACTAACTCGAGAGAAGGTGCGGTGGAACTAGTATCACAGACATAAGTAAGATAGGCTAAGCACCACTTCCCAACCAATTGTTGGGTGCTTAGGAAAGATATAACTCCCCTCGGTATATGGCTATCGACACCATTATATAATATAGTAGGGATACTCGACATCCATAGAGTAACAGTCTTAGCAAAGCAATCCAAGACCGCATGGTAGGGAGACAACCAATCCATGCCTAAAATAATATTAAAATCAACCATATATAACACAATTAGGTCTACCCATGTGTCATACACCAGAATAGTCACCACACAAGCCTAATATACATGATCCACTACTAAAAAATCTCCTACTTGGGTAGCTACATGCAAAGTCACAGGCAACAACTCACAAGAAGACTCCAGACGAGTAGCATAATAAGCAAATACATAGGGGATGTAGACACGGATCAAACAAAGCAGAAGCTGACAGATGACTAATGGAGATCATACTTATAATAACAACATCTGAAGCCTCAGCCTCTAGATAGCCCAAAAATGCATACATGTGGCTCCAACCACTATGACCACCTGATCTACCAGACTGAGGACCACATTGAATACCCTAGAGACCACCCCTACTACCCTGTGCACCGCCTTTGGCCGGTGGTTCTAGATCCTTGGGATCCTGGACTGGATGATCATATTTCTTATAGTGTTATGTTAAAGGTCACTCACTAGTAAAGTGGCCTAACTCGCCACACTCATAACAACCCTAGCTAACTATACCCTGTTGTGATGACTCAGTTGAATTAAAATGACTACCATGGCCAACGAACCCAGAATGAGCACCTCGTGAAGACTGAATCAAAACCTCGCTACTCTTACCCTCAGTAATTTGTAATGCCACCTGAACAGGCTGGCGAGGCTGTTAATGTTATTGATGTTGACACCTACAAAAGTAGCCTATGCCACGTGTCTATAAGCCACTATGACTACCCTGATGGTAGGTCCTCTTATCGTTACCCCCTTAGGTCTTATGAATTACACCCTCAATAGTGCAGGCATGGTCTACTACCTCCAGGAAGGAATGTCTTGATGCAACTATACCCTCTGTAGCTAGGTAGAGCTGTAAAGTCAATCCTCAGACAAAGCGATGCACCTTCTCATGCTTGGTGGGCAGAATTATGGTTGCATGCCTATACAACTCATGGAAACGGACCTCATACTCTGAAACAAACATGGAGGGCTACTCCAACCTGAAGAACTCATCCATCAACTGCTCCCTCAAACTGCATAGTACATACTTCTCTAAGAAAGCTGTGGAGAACTGTGTCTAAGTAAGCAGAGGTGACCTGGTTGGTCTGCAAGCTATATAAGACCTCCACCACTATTTTGCTGGACCATCTAGCTGAAAGACGGTCAAAATCTGCTCCATGATACTTGACCAACCCAATGTTATGCAACCTCTCCTGAAAACTAGTCAGAAACTCATGTGCATCCTCCCTAGGAGCACCTAAAAACCTTAGGGGACCTAACCTCAAACCTACCAAGCATCTTCTGCTCCTCAGAAGATATAATAGGCCTAGCTAGAATAGGCAAGATAACAGTAGGAACCAGCAATACCTCTAACCTGGGAGTCACAGTAGCAGGCTGCGCTCTTAAACCTTGTGCCACTGCCTAGGCTGAAGTTTAAGTGTCATACCTGATCTAAGAACCAATTAGAGTATCGAGCACATCTGCTGGCTGTGACATATCCTTAAGAAACCTAAGCAAGAGAATAAAAGTTTCCTAAAGTACCAGAGTAGCCACGAAACTTGTTGGATGCTGGGCTGGCCCTATACTCTTTGGCTTATAATGCACCTCCTCGATCCCAATATTAGGCTCTTGCAATGGTAATCTAGTTTGGGCCTGAGCTGGTAGTACAGTTCGTCCCTTACCTCAATCTCTAGGTCAACCTCTATCCCATCCCCTAGTTGGGGCTCTAACTGTAGATGTAGGGGTCTTATCCTCACCTGCTGCTCATATCGTCTAAACCATCTAAGAAAGAGTAAAACAAAAGATATTTAGAAGTTGATAAGGTCAAGGAGGCATGATAAGGAATCAAATCATATGGAATCTTTCTTAGGAATGCCCTATAGCCTCTCGCAGATAGGATACAAATATCATCATACTAAGCCACACTATCAAAAACATAAACCAAGTGTCAAGATGAGAAGAATGACACCCAAATTATTATATAAAAATTTGGGCTAAATCAGTTTGGATGATGACCTCAGGGCCCACACGCCCAAAATTTAAGTGTGAAGGGAACTCATTTCAAGGCCCAAAACTGCCCCGACATACTCTTTGATCAAAAATTTAACACAAGGAATCAATGGTAATGAACGGAATGCTATATTAGTTTAATGATGGAAAAGAGAAGAGAAAATCAACAGAACTTACCAGACTAAGATGCATGGAAGTGGAAGCCTGGACTAGTGCTAGGAGCTCAAAATAATGGAGAATTCTCGGAAAGATGAAAATGAAGTTGAAACTTATATAAAGCTTCCAGGCCAAGACTATGCACACATGGCTAGGCAACCGCACACGCATCCTTACACATATAGCTAGGCACATGCACACGCATAAGGCAATAAAAGGCAAGGACAGGTGCCATAGCAGCATGCACGCGGGCTGCCACTACTACATGCACATGGGATGCCATTGCACGCACAGGCATTCACATGTATCCAAGCCACCATATGGGTAAAGGGCAAAAACGGCAAGGCCAGCGCCCCTTCTTTATGCATGCAACCACCCTCCACTTTGGAGAAGGGTTGACTAATGTTGCAATAGAAACAAGCTAACAATAGTTTTGGCAACTTAAAATATCATCATATGGACCCTCAGGATTCATACGGGGTTCTACAGATGCAAACAAACTATGCTACTCCATAAAAAATGGCATTCTGGACTCAACAAAACCAATAAAAATCTAAAAAAAATGTTTTAATAAAAAGTGAACCCCACGCTCAAAAACCAACTTTCCAAAATGGAACCCAATAGCCCAAAATGAGTCCAGAAGCCTCAAGACCTGAACCAAAGGTCCTTCTAGTCCAAGGACAACATTCTCAAGCTAACAACACCGATGGAATTTCCATCCGAGGTTGTTTTCTCTGAATGTTGACCAAAGTCAAATTTACCAGCTTTAAGAGTTTCAAAATAGGTAAGAAGGCCTAAAACACAAATGAAATGCCCAAGAATCGAACGATCAGTCCCTGCAAGTTATAAATAACTGTAGCTACTATGGAAAAGCTTGAAATGCAAAAAAACTAGAAAACTAGAAAATTACCTAGAGGGTCAATATAGTACAAAACCCATAACACAAAGTTGAATCAAAAAGGTTTTTATTAATTTAGTTTTGATATAAGATATTTCTAGGGTCAACTTCAAATAAGCCCCTCTCCTAGAATATGAATAGTTATGAGGCCCATGCCTATTAAATTAAAGGTGTTTGAGTCTTCTTTCCAATACCACTGACCTTTTATTATTTCATTTCTGTAGTAAAAAGTTATGATAATTTTACTGAAGAGTGTCTATGCTGGAAGCATGGCTCGTCACGACGAGAGGGTGTTCATCGCGATGAATAATGCCAGATAGACCCCTATTATATGCATTTTTTAGTGTTTTATGTCCCATAACTCCAAAACATTGTTCTAAAACCTTAGAGGGGCAATTTTCTCAAGGCTAGGGCAGAAATTCTTCATTGAAGTAAGATTTTTACTCTTTTTTACATTGATTAATCTGTTCTTCTTCTAGAATGTTTAGAATAGGGAATTATGGCAAAATTCTTATGGGTTAGACCCATTGTCCATGAAATTATAGAAAAACCTACGGGTATATGTATTATCACCTAGAATAGATCCTAGGATGTCTATGCTTGAAGCGTGGCTCGTCACGACGAGAGGGTGTTCATCGCAATGAATAATGCAAGATAGACCCCTATTATATGCATTTTTTAGTGTTTTATATCCCATAACTCCAAAACTTTGTTCTAAAACCTTAGAGGGGCAATTTTCTCAAGGCTAGGGTAGAAATTCTTCATTGAGGTAAGATTTTTACTCTTTTTTTACATTGATTAATCTGTTCTTCTTCTAGAATGTTTAGAATAGGGAATTATGGTAAAATTCTTATGGGTTAGACCCATTGTCCATGAAAGTATAGGAAAACCTACGGGTATATGTATCATCACCTAGAATAGATCCTAGGATGTTCTTCCTTATTCCTAGCATGAAATAACATGACTAGGGCTAACTGAGAACCTTGGGTTCCATAAAGATGAGACTTTTAAGCATAAAAAATGGCTAAAAGGGGGTTAACTCAATTAGAAACTTTATGGTTATGGATTATATGAATATTTTGGGGCTAGTTAATGATTAGTTAAACCTTGGGAAATGCTACAAATATCGATTAAGGGGTAAAACTAGTAGATCTAATTCCCAAGTGTTTATTTGAAGAGTAATTGATTAATTACTCTTATAATTGTTTGTTTATTAGATGTTGAATATTTCGAAGCATGAAGGGAAAGAAACAGCATCCGTGGTATAGTTTGCTTCTTGCAATAGCTTTCCGTTAAGGTAGGTTATAGTTTATGAGTAGTTGACTCAGATTATCTATATATACACATTGTGTAGAGGCCTTTGGGGCACATAATATGGATTTAAATTATTGGCAATATGCTGATATGTGAATCCCATGATGGGTGTTTGTTTTGTATGACTTAATAGATAAAGTACAAGGTAAATATGTGAAAGTGGATAATAGTAAAACAATTGTGTGAGCTCGTGATCTATAAAACTCATCTTTAATTCCTTAAAGGGCAAATTTGTTGTTATGTGTGTTTTGAATATGGGAAATTCTTTCTAAAAGATAGTTAGGAGAATTGATCATGATAAGAGGATGAAATGTTATAACTTAACAACCTAAAGTCAAGTTTGGCTAGGTGTTAGGAAGAAAGATGTGTAAAGGTGCATGACTCAGCTAAAGTTGTAAGATAAATTGAGCAGAATGGTTAAATGATTGGCTAATAGAATAGTGTCTTTAACCTAGTGTTGACTTGAATGTATGGGTTACTAGTTGGTAATTGAATTAAACAGTCTCAATAAGAATAAAAAAGGTTTGGATTGGTGAATGAACTTGGCATGTAGAATTAGAGTGTAGACTCGATTTTGGTGGAATGTGTACTCCTAAAATGGATACTAGATTATTTAGTCTTCAGACATACTTGAATTTGATGAATATAGTTTGATAAGGCCAATATTATAAGCTGTTGATTAGACTTCACGCATACTTATGATTTTATGTGTTTGTAGATATTGGTTATTTATATGAAATAGTAAATCATCAAAATTGACTAAGTGTCTAGATAAAGTATGTACTTGCGTATTGGTGCACTTTGTTGATCCTGAATAAATAATTTATTTGATTGATGTGTATTTTGATGTTGTTTTTTAATGAATAAGCTATGTATAAAAGAAACTAAATAGTGTATACGTGATTTAGTGCATTATGCATATCATGAGGAGATACATTTCCGAACCTAGTTTTATTGATAATATCATTTATAAGAGGATTGAGTACCACACTAGTACAGGTTGTTAATATGATTATGATGGATCTGATACTATGCCAGTATGGTACATGGACACCTAGGGTCTCCTACAGATCATGGCTAGTTGGGAAGAAATAAGTCCCTCTAGCATGTGTGTACACTCTTTTGTTTAGCATTGCATTGTTGTATGATTTCTCATAGTGAGTTACTGTTAAGATTTGAAATGATACTAGAGATACTAGACATGTTGATGAGAGATAGACGGATAGAGGTTCCATCTGATATTACTATAGAAAGTGTTTACTCTTATGTTGTGATGAGGTGTTATGGTTTCTTGTGTGTACTAAATCTTTGAGGTGATGATATGATGATGAAATTGTTGATGTCCTAAATGGTAAAGCATGAAATGGGTGAAATTTACCCTTGTGTGAGATTTTCAATATTATCCTTGTTTATGCTTATTTGATGGTTTGAAAGTCTAATTGATAATTGATATGCCTATTTGATTTTTATTGGTGACTTCTATGACTTTTTCTATTTATATTGTCAAGTCCTTAAATGAAGGTCATTATATGATTTTGTTGGTCTCTGGTAGAACATGGGGAGTGGGTAAAGCTTGGTAATACTTAACAACTGATCTTGAATGAGTAGCTAATCTCAAGTGTGGATTTCAAAAAAGTATATGTACAAATATAGAATACTTGTGACTATGTTAAAGAGGTTAGAGATAATTTCTAAGGTTGATCAGAACATAGAGTGTTAGTATAATTGTGGTGGATCAAAGTAAAGTAATGAATGATGTAAGAACTTGGCAGAAAGAGGGTGAACTTAGTGTGAATTAAATTGTTGATTGTCATGTTTATCTTGTTAATTTTATGTGGTGTTACATGATCTAATCCTAGTCGATTGATGATACCTATTATTACATGTGTTTGTACAGATTCTACTCTTGCTACATCCTTTTGGGGTGAAGTCAAGTTGCAGGGCCAGTTGAAGTTCTCATGTGAAGCGGCGAGCGTTCATCAATAGCTTATGCTCGTCTTATTCCCATGGTGGAAGGTGTCTCTTTTGTTTGTACTTTATTGTATTTGAAGATTTTGTACATGTCTAGGATAGGTTTTAGAGAAGTTGTTGTCCTTTTATTTTATTGTAAAACTTTTGTAAGCTTTTGTTAGTAATTCAATAGTTTAATAAATTGGTTTTTAAAGACTTCTGCTTGTTTATCGGCACACTCAGCACGTAGCCCCTAGTCCAGATTGGTGAGGTCCATGGAGGTCCTCGACCATATACTAAATCTCAGAATCTCAAGTATAACTGTCTAGAGTGTATCTGGATCCAAACCAATAATCGAAATCTCAAATGACTGCCCGGAGTCTATATAGGACTAAATCAGTAAAACAAGTCTCAAAATTCCCTTAAAGGATGCTCAGGGTGTATCTGGGTCTAAAATAGTAGTAAAAACAAGTCTATCGCTCGGGTAGATCGAGTCTGGTATCGCCTCAAATCAGTAGTAAAACATGTCTAGCACTACGGCTCAGCCGAGTCTAGTATAAGTATGAAAACTGTGATAAATCATCCTTTAGTCTCCATTACCCCAAGAATATCCATGAAAATCAGTTCCAAACCCTTTTTATAACCATCTTTACTGAAAATGGGCCCTCGGGGCCATGCAAGTTTTAGAAAACCATTTATAGTAGGCCCACAACCAAAATAGTAGTAAAACATGCAAAAAAAATCTTTATATGAATGATTATGGTATTCCAAATGCAAACAATAGCCCAACGGATTATAATTAACCTATCGGCCTTGCACAGGCTCCAATCGCTCTATAGCTTTACAATCGTAATATCGATGTCTGGGACTCACGGACATTCCTAAATAACTCACCTTCTATGGTCTAGAGTCAAAATACAAGGCCACACAGGATCATGAGAGTAATACAAATAACTACAACGAATACTACAATGATACGAGTGCAATAAAATGGAAAGAGAAAAAGCGAACAAGGTCTAAGGTGCCAAGCTAATAAAACCCAACCCAAGGATGCTAGTAATTACAATTATAGGCTATATATGCAAAGTCTAATATGGAGAAATTGTAACCTACTTGTCGTTCGATGACAAGTTGCTAGTACGATAATGTTTAAGCTCAAACTGCTTCGACAAGCTCCGAACAGCAGTCAAACTATCAAGAAGGTAATCTACGCATTAAAACAAGACTAATGATACCCATATCACTAAAAGTATAGCCTGGTCAAAATTTGGGTCACAAATAGGCCCGTAGGTCACAACCCGGGCCACAATTTGGGTCACAACCCAAAACCATAAATGAAAAGGCACACGATGATTTCATGCTCCAAAAATGAGCGGATTAAGCCAACAACAAGGGCTCAAAATAGCCCGCCATCTAAGAGAAATAAAGAGGGAAAATTAAAGAAGGATATACCGAAATAATAGGAAGAATTCACCTACCACGAGGAGAGGGAGCAAGACTAATGGATGAAACCCATGCAACCACAAACAAATAGTCCCAATTCGAGCAACAAAAACCAAGAAGAAACCCCAAGCTACCATAATGACATCAATGGAGGTTTAGGTATGGAGAAGAAGGGGGGAGCAACATTAACTGCCAATTGGTGAATCCCCAAAGCTAAGAACTAATTAGGAGCCAAATTTAAGAGAGGGAAATGATTTTAGAGTCAGAGAACAAGGTGAAAATGGCTGAAAATTCGAGGAAGAAGCAATATATAGGCCTGGCCGCAGGCTAGCGCAATTGGCGCTGGCACAGCACCAGCGCGTTGCAGGGACCAGGCATGGACAGGCACGATCACGCCAAAGGGGCGTTGTTGGTGCTGAAGGCTTGGTGGCAAGCTAGCGTGATCACACTGCCTTGGCACCATTGGCACTGAGGACATGCCTGCTGCAGAAAACCAGCAGAAATGCAAACTTCTACAGGTTTTTCCGGGCACAATTAGGACTCGATACTCACAAACCAAACATGCTAATAGAGTGGAAACGGCATTATAGACTCAATGGAGTTGATGAATCTTCCATATGAGGTCATTTCGGAGGAATGTTGAGCCAAGTAAACACTAGCTAAAGCCAACCAAACACCCAAAATGAGCCCAGCATATACGGGACCTAAACCAACCACCTACCTAACCCAAACTCGACATTCTAGAGCTGATTGAATCGTCGTATTTCGAATCTGATGCTCCAATCATCAAAAGTTGACCAAAGTCAAACTTCTAACTCCAACTGCCCAAGAACACAGGCCCATAACATGTCCTCCAAGACCTGGATAGTCCTATCGGACTGGCCATCTGTCTGAGGGTGGAAGGCGATACTAAGTTGAACCTCTATTCCCAACTCTCGCTGAACATTCCTCTAAAACTAAGATGTGAACTGAGTGCTATGGTCTGAAATGATAGAAGTTGGGACCCTATGCAAACGAACAATCTTATGAAGGTAAATCAGAGCTAACCTCTCTGCATTGTAAGTAGAATGAACCGGTATGAAGTGTGCAGACTTAGTCAGCCTATTAACAATTACCCAAATAGAGTTAAACCCTCGAGACATACGTGGTAACCAAACTATGAAGTCTATAGTAATACCTTCCCACTTTTACTCAAGAATGGGAAGTTGCTGCGTCAATCCACTAGGTCTCATGTGCATGAACTTCCCCTGCTGACAGTTCAAACATTGAGATACAAACTCCACTATGTCCCACTTCATACCACTCCACTAGTAAAGCTATCTCAAATCTCTATACATCTTAGTTGTGATAGGATGGATGAAATATCTAGTACAATATGCCTCACGGAGAATCAATTGAATCAAATCCCCAACTCTTGGAACACAAAGATGACTATCAAACCATAGAACACCATCAGAATCTAAAGTAGCCCTGCTGGCCTCACCTAGAACAACCTGATCACGAATGTCACGTAACCATTGATCCTCAAACTAATGACTCTGAATCTGATCAACCAACATAGAATTGACCTCCACACTGGGAAGGACTTTGCTAGAGTCAGATAAGTCAAGCCTAACCAACCGATTACCCAAGGACTGTATATCTAAGGCCAATGGCTGCTCAGAAACTGAAAGTGAAGCTAGGCTTCCATACTCACTATCTTCTGACTCAAGGCATCCGCCACCATGCCTGGATGATACAGAATAGGGGATTCATAGTCCTTCAGTAACTCAATCCATCTCCACTACCTAAAGTTCAGCTCTCACTGACTCTTGATGTACTGCAGACTACGGTGATTGGTGAAGACCTCATAGTGAACCCTATATAAGTAGTGCCTCCAAATCTTGAGCACGAAGACTACCGCTGCCAACTCTAAGTCATGAGTGGGGTAGTTACGCTCGTGAACATTCAGATGTCTCAATGCATAAGCTATCACACGACCCTGTTGCATCAATACACAACTAAGACCAACCCCTAAAGCATCACAATATACTGAGAAGCCCTGACCCTCTACTGGAAATGTCAACACCAAACCAAAGTCAATAAGGCCTTAAGCCCCTAAAAACTATCCTTGCATTGATGTGACCACTAAAATGGGACATCCTTCCTAGTCATCCTAGTCAAAGGTGCTACTATGGAAGAAAATCCCTCAACGAACCTCTTGTAGTACATTGCTAACCCAACAAAGTTGTGAACCTTGGTAGAAGTAGTAGGTCTTGGCAAATAATGAATGGCTGAAATATTCCCAGGGTCTACTCTAATCCCACCCTTAGACAATACGTGTCCTAGGAATGCTACTGAATTAAGCCAAAACTCGCACTTTGAGAACTTGGCATAAAGCCGATGATCTCTCAAAGTCTGGAGTATAATCCTCAAGTGCTTCGTATGATCTTTCTATATCCATGAGTATATCAAGATGTCATTGATGAAGATTGATAATGCTCAAATATACTCTCTAAGATGGAGGTAACAGCGATCGTTAAGCAAAACAAAATTTATATTACCCAATGGGAGTTGGGGTTGATCCCACAGGGAATGGTAGCTTAGCCAATGAGTTTGTAGAAAGGACTTCACAACAAAACTGTATTATCCATACAACAAAACTAGATTATCCATACAATAAATAATGTAAAAAGGAGGGAATTAGAAATCTGTCACATTTCAATTCCAAACCAACCAATAAAGTAAATGTGAGGTGTAAACAAAAGAGAAGATGGCTAAGGATGTGCTTCTGATGGGACTTGAACACGGGTCAAGGTACTTACTCAATTGCATAAAATCTTGCCAAACAACATAGGTAGGATTTGTTTTAGGCATGAATGTTAATCTTTTGATCTCATAATCATCTATCCAATGGTCTTTGTTCAAGCATCATTGTTTAGGCATAAACCAACCAATATTGGCTTGGGGATGTCACACTGTCTGTAGCTTAGACCCTTAAATGGGTGTTTCCAGCGAGTTGAGTTATTTCTAGCCTCAATCTAAGTGGAATCCCAAGTATCCACTAGAAATTTCACATCCAAAATTATAAGACCCTTTCTCAAGCAAGAACACAACCAAGTAAATTAAATCAATATTTCCAACCACCAATTTTATAGTTAAAATATGGTGAAATCACTAGACCCATGTCATATTAGCAATTATAAACACAAATAAGCAAGAACCATATCGTTTTATTTAACACCCATCATCAACACATCCCTAGATAAGGAAACTTAGTCACTCATGCTAAAGGAAGAAGAGAGTATACCCATAGGGAAATTCAAATTCCTTTTCATTAATTGTAGAAAGAATCCAATATCCAAGCTCAAATTTATAAGTCCAAGATTAAAGATTGAAAAAATGGATTTAAACCCTCTTTCTTTCCTTGGGAGAGAAACTTGCTTCAAAAACTGAAAACTATCCAAAACTATGAAAAACTATGCCCAAATTGGGTTTTAGAATGTTCCCAAATCGTCATACAAAAGTGGACAAAATTGCCCTTCAGGGGCTGTGGGGCGCAAAGTGCAGTTTGCACGTCTTATTGTGTGCATTTCATAGCTCTGCTTCTGTGGACCAGAGACTTGGCTCGTATTTGTAGCTTCATGCAAAGTGGGGTGTGGTTCATACCAAGCCTTATGCGTGTCGCACGAGTGTCGCACCCCCTTAATAGATTCTTCTCTTCTCCTAAGCATTCATGCAGAGGGAGGTACAGACTGCACCAAGGGTTGTGTGTGTCGCACGAGGTCTGCACCTTTGGGAAAATCTTCATCTCAATTAATCACTTCACACTTCAACTCCTTTTGAGCTCTTTTGGGTCCAATTTCTTATTTTCTATCTTTGACCAAGAGTACTTGTATTCATGTCAATAAAGGATATAAGAACCTCTAAATCTTATCAAAATATGGAAATAATTCATGATTAAAGGCTCCATAAGTTGATAGATTACCGACTTATCAAACCTGGAAACTTAAACTATTGCTTGTTCTTAAGCAAGATATTCATAAGGTAAAGAATGAATTATGCTCTAAAACTCAATCAAGGCACAAAAGATTAATCTATTCTAAAAACTAAGAAAAAATAATAAACAAAAAGACTCAAACAAATGACTCAACTACAATGCTCATCTCAATTTGAACCACCACATTATCAAGGCAATCGATCATTTCAACACCTTTTCAAAAGGACTTCAATTCTCATTCAAAATCAAGAGACTTTGTCATTAAAAACAAGATATAAAGTTTCTCAAGTCATTAGCATGGACCATAAAGGTTTGCCTGGAGATTTACCACACAACTTGTCTCATTCATTCCTCTCAATTGAAATAGAGACTTCATATTTCAATTCGAGTGTGTGATACCACTTACCACAAGAGAGAATCTCACTCACAATCATACAATTCATAATTCAAGGGATTAGAAGAGAACCGAAAAGACTATCACTCTCTTAAGAAAGTTCATGTCGAATCATAGGCTTGCCCTTCATGTAAATAGCCACTAATGTAGAGTGGCCAAGCTTGGAATCACTAAGTATTTGTGGGTTACGACATTGGCTAGGGCTAAGGTGAGGATTGCATTTTTCTCAAGTGACTAAACCTCCCTAACGCTCTTTCATTTCATTTTGAACAACGCTTACATTTTTGAATTTGACTTCACCTTATTTCTCCCTCTCACAGCCCAAGTTTTTCCTTTTAATCTTGATCATTCAACCTCCTTGTAACACCTTTACTTGGTAGCACAAATTTTTTTCTTTTTATTTTGCTCATTGATTTGAACTTTTGGAGCAATTTTTTAATTCAACATAAGGTGCTACCCTGCACTTAAAGTGTGTTTCTTTGCTTCTCCACATTAAGCACATACACTCCCAAACTTATGCTTTTGCCTATGTTGTCATTTCATTGCCTTCTCCAAACTTTGGCTTTTAGCCTACGTTTCACTTTTAAGCCATTGGGGAGGACGGGTGCCAAGATAGAGGTTCCAAAAAGGTCAAGGTGTCAAACAAGGTGCCAAAGAACGGTCATAATCTCAAAAGGGTTTCACTAGGATTGATGTTAAGGAAAGTCATTTGGGGGAAGTGGCTATTCAAAAAGGGCCTAAGATCATCTTCCAAGCTCGGTCACATCTAGAATTTTTGCCTTGAATCATATTCAGGGCAAGTTCTAGATGACACGCATACACGAGAATCAAGGTATAGCCTCATCGCACATGGCATCACCTCACAAGAACTTTAAACAATAGTCTCAAAATTAATTGGGACAAATGACTTTTGACAAGATATTCCAAGTTCATTCCACACTCATTTGTGAATCGATCAAGCCAAATCGAGAGTGTTCAAGTCATGACAAGAGAATCATTACCTCAAAATTTTATTTTCTCTCTTTCCTTTCATTTCCAAAAACATCTTGCCAAGAAAAAATTTTAGTGGGTCCATTTCGAGACAAGCAAAGCATGGACTCAAATTAAAACTAAGACTTGGCATTTTCCCTTAAGAAAGTCGCCTCTCAATCCATCATAGGGAAACACTAACCAGGTTTGACACAAAAATAAAAGAAAAGAAAATAAAGAAAACATTTGCTTCTAGGGAAAGAACCATGGTATTAAGAAAACCCTCGGAGTTTATTGATAAACTAGTATTAACAAGGCAATTACCAAATTTGTGCGCTCATGAATCATTTGAAAAACAATCCTCGGCGTAGTCTTTTAACACATTTGTAAAGCACAGGTAGTAAGACAATGGAATTGTGTAAGACTAACTCGGCACACAATCAAGATTTAAAAATCAAGCTCGGAGAGGGCACAATTAATCACAAGACATAATAAAATGTCCTAGCAAGGGAAATATCATCACAATCATCCAACATGCCTGACAAGGGCCAAATAGAATCTAGCAAGGGAAAATAAAATTGTCGGCCCAACAAGGGCAATAAAATATCTCAAGCCCAAAACGGGCAACCAACAACAAAATCAAATAGCACCACCTCCCCTCATAAAAATAAACATTTCCCTCAATGCTTTAAGCTTAAATAAAGAAAGAAGGGATGCGAAAACTCCATGGAGGACTATGCCTCATCATCATCATCTGTTGCCTCTTCACTAGGATCAGCACCACTTTTTTAGGAGTGCACAGAAATTGTGGACTCTTTGAGAGCCTGCTGAAACTCTGGGTCCTGATCATCCACTAGCAATACATCCTCATCACCGGGTAGCTCCTTTTTTTCATCCATGATAGATACAAACAAGTTATCCATAGGCCTACGAGTGTGATGGGGATGAGGAAATATGCTCAAATCTACCTCCACAACTAGAGCCTTTCATTTTGCTTTATCCACATCCTTTTGGATTGCCTTAACAACCCCCTCAACAGTGTCTACCTTTTTGTAGAGTTTGATAACACTTTCCACCACCCCCTTGATGGCCTTCTTGATAGTTGCATCAATCAACCCGAGCAACTTGAGTGCTAACTCATTTAGCTAACTTTCATGACTATAGGTTTTGTCCACCATATCCTGGAGACCACTCTTGGTCAAAGGCCCTCTAGGTGCAGTAGTCGCTGGGGTATATGCTTCCGAGGCTACCTGCGAGGGAGAGGAAGCATTTTCTTCTGCATCAGACCCATCAAACTCAACTTCCCCCAATGGCTCAGTCCTACACCTCTTAAATCTAGGAGCATCCATGTTTGTCTTCCTATCAAGGTCAATCATCCCAATAGCATGTGTAAACTTGTCACAGCTGAGGAAGGGGAGATCAGCTCTAGCAAAAAGTTTAGTAATAAGCACAGGGAAGGGAATTGAATCACTTACCCTATGATCCTTTCTTCTTATCACCATAGTTTTTATCTCCGCAAAGTTGACATACTCGCTCGTCATAATAGCAGCAATCAGAATGGCCCCATCGTGAGTTATCTTCTGATCATTCTGTGAGGGCAAGAAATGGATGCAAAAAGGTCATACCAGAGACGAGCTTCGAAGTGTAAGGACCTCCTCGAAATATAACCCCCCCATTATAGCCCAGATAGGGATGTCATGAGCAATGGGCGTCTCACAATATGGCTTTTGCTCGACAGACAACCTAGCCAAGAATGCAGGGGCAAGATCGATTTAGTGACTCCAATAGATGGCATTGATGGCAGCTAGAGTGACAGAAACTTTCTTGGGTGACTACAATAGATGGCATTGATGGCAGCTAGAGTGACAGAAACTTTCTTGCCCTAGCTAACAACTGAATCCAAGTTAGGGAACCTCTCCATGTTCTCGTTATATCCCTTAAAGTCTTGCTTGGCTTGATAAGTAGCAAAGAACTCCTAAACTATTTCCTCGTAGTAACCCCCGAGTACATCTTGGAATGGTTGCCACTCTCGGTTGGAAAACTATTTGTGGATGTTAGGTAGCTCCAACCTAACTACAGCCAAGTGGAAGCTCTTCTCCACATTGAAGGTCCTAATCTTTTCCCGGTCATAGATGACCTTCATGCCTTCGACCCCAAAGCAAATTCTTGCCTCTTCCGCAGCTGATAGTTTCTTTGGTTAGTGCCCTGTGTTTCCCCTGTTAGAAGACATAGTCTTCACATGGGGACTGTGAGTACCACAAAGTAAAACAAACTCTTTTAGTATTTTTTATATATATGTAAAAGAAGAAAAACTAGAAAGAAGTTAACTAATTAAAAAGAACAGAATGCAACGAAGTAGAAACACG
The DNA here is from genome assembly GCA_003996215.1 of Jaltomata sinuosa. Lineage (NCBI taxonomy): Eukaryota > Viridiplantae > Streptophyta > Magnoliopsida > Solanales > Solanaceae > Jaltomata > Jaltomata sinuosa. The sequence goes on along the minus strand of QJPP01002477.1, from coordinate 20,504 downwards.
AAGTAGTTAACTGATGGCTCATGCGGACCACGTGCAAACTGCACAAGGCATAGTGCACTTTGCACGTGACGTCGCATGAGCTACCAGAAACTTACAAGGATTTCTGCACTGAGGTGCGAAGCTGGTGTGAATCGCACCAGCCAAAGTGCGTGTCACACCATGGTTTTCCCTTCGAAACAGTGAACTGGCAGCTATTTTTCATTGGGTATGGTGTCTTGTGCATTTTGCATATTAAGATCTACACATCACATGCAAATTGAACAAGGAAATAGTTGGAATTTTTTGGTTCCTTGTGTCTTTGTGAATTACGCATGTGATCCGTAGAGCAAGATTTGCATTAAGCACTTGGCACCAAGCAGTAAACCAACAATTATCAGTTTAAACTATAGGGTCAAGCACTATATGACCCAAACAAATCATCTGGGTACTCAGACTTCCTCGAAATCCATTATCACAACTCAAAACAACAGAAGAACTCAACGACTTCCCTTAAGAAGGACGTTACCCCATCTATCATCGGGAACATCAAGCCTTCTATTGTTCAATATCAGGCATATTCATTCAATCAACAATTTCTACCTCCCTACACAAGATCATATACCTAACATCATATTCAGCATAGAACATGGGCATAAGAGGAATAACAAGTTTCAGACCCAAACATCAATTTGTGACCAAAACTCATGACAATGATGATTTTTCCTTAAGAATGACATCACCCAATCTATCATAGGCTAAATCATGCACCAATCACAAGTGGGTTACTCAGACTTCACCCTAAGTACAAATTTTTAAGGCTAAAAATTAGTACAATCAACATGCAGTATCACAATATCAAGTTCTACCAAGTTGATCCTAAGCAAAATCATCAATACAACCCAAAATTGGGGACCCAAAATTTTTGGATCTCACCCAAAATTAACATGGCAATTCTACAAAGCATGCTTCACAATATGAGTTCCCAATCAACATAAGAACACGTATTTAACATCGGGGAACTTACCACAAGTGAATATTAGGAGAAGGGAGGTAAAAATTAAAGCTTTTCAAGGTGCAACAATAGAGACCCACAATTTTGCCCAATGATGACGACGGCGGTGACAGGTGTTGCAGCAGCGAAGAGGTATGGGTGAGAGGACGAGAAGATTTTAGGAGAGTTTGAAGGATTTGTGGAGGATTTTGGGAGAGAAGTTGTGGAAGTTTGAAATAATATGGGAGAAAAAAGGTGAAGGTGGTGGTTTTAAAAGAGAAAAAGAAGAAGAAAAGTCATCGGGTCAGTCAACGGGTAGGTCAAGAAAAAAATTCAAAACTTATCGTGGTGCACCGCGATGTGCAATTCACACAAGCCCTTGTGTGGACCGCATGTCGCTTTGTACCACACCATTTTATGCCAAAACTTGGCCAAAATTTCTATTATGGTGTGCTATAGAGGTACGACGCACACAAGGACTTGTGTGAAACACATAATCATGTGCACGTCACCTCCAACTTCTAATTTTTCCTTTAGTTCACTGCTTTGGGATGCGGTGGCCTGTGAGAGATGCACAACAACTCGTGCAAATTGCGCAGCCCTGCGCACATCCCCTTTTTGTCTCATTTTTCAACTTTGTCATTTTCCCTCTCCATGCATTCCTAACACAAACCAAAAACAACAAAAGGTAACTAAAAACAAAGTAAAAAAACTTAGGTTGCCTCTCAAGAAGCGCTTGGTTTTATGTCGTGGCTCGATGATAGTACCTCAAACCTTAGTCATTGTCGGATAGCATGCCAATCCGGTTGGTGTGGCCCTACCCCAAGAAGGGGAATTGCTCCGTTAACATCCTTAACACATCATCTTGTTGCCACCTTAGCAACCCCTCAAACTTGGGCGTCTTTCCCAATTCAAACTCCTCAAGGGCATCATCTAGCTTGCCCTTAACATAAATCACCGAGACTACCCACAATTCATCCGGAGGCTTTATGGGTTGGCAAACATTGAAAGTCACTATTTTGCTTCCCACTCAGAACTTGAGCTCTCCGAGTTCAACATCCATTAAGGCTCTCCCCGTAGACAACAATGGTTGCCCTAATATGATGGTCACCTCAATGTCCACTTCACAATCCAAAATCAAAAAAATGGCCGGGAGAATGAACTTATCAACCTTGACCAACACGTCAAATAGAATTCCTATCGGTCACTTGATGGACTGATCAGCCATGAGTAGTCACATTGAAGTAGGTTTGGGCGTGAACAATCCTAACTTCATGAAGATCACTCGGGGCATCAAGTTGATGTTTGCCCCTAAGTCACACAAGGTTTTACGGAAGACAAACAGCCCAATAGTACAAGGAATAGTGAATGCCCCTGGGTCTTCCCATTTTGTAGCAACATTACTTGTCATCACATCACTACAACTGTGTGAGATCTCAATGGTTCCCACATCAGCAACCCTATTTTTCTTGAGCAACTCCTTCATAAATTTGGCATACCCCGGCATTGGCATTAAGGCTTCAACCAAAGGAATATTTATCAAAAAATTTCTAAACATGTCAACAAACTTATTAAATTTGTTCTTTTCCTTCTTCTTATTCAATCTTTTAGGGTATGGAGGAGGTCCCTTGGGTAGTGTGGTCGGAACACTTTGCACAATAGGGGTGTCCTCCTCAATATTTATAGCCACTTGGGGAGGAGAGTCAGCCTCTCCTTCTCATTATCAATATCAATGTTCACCAGAATGTTGGGTGCACCAAGCTTCACCCCAACTTTCAGTTCTTCAATATCTTTCTCATGCACATCCTCTTCTTCTTTGTCATATGGCTTCAACACTCGTCTTTTTTACCACCTCAACCGACTTCTCCACAACATCCACAATAGGCTTTTTTATCACACCACGTGTCCTTCCACTTCTATTAATGATAGCCATAATATGAGCGTCATTTTTAGGATTGATTGTGGTGTCAGTAGGGAGTGTTCCCTTCATCCTCGGATTCATTTGAGTGGATAGGTGGTTTATTTGAGCTTCAAGATGCTTGATTGAAGCTGAATGAGAGCTCATATTTTGACGAAGTGTTGAAACATTGCTTTTAAGCTTACTAACCCCAGTGTTTGTAGTTTCTACCTTCTTCAAAACCAAGGACAACATGTCCTCTATCTTTGAGTGACTGGTATTGCTTGTGGCATATTGATATAAAGAGTCTGACTTATTTGGAGGCACGTATGGATTTGAGCTTCGGTGATTGTATCTATCACCCTCTCTGTCATGGTCCCTCTAATTTCCATTTCATTCCTTATCCTTAATCCAACCTTGATTCTCATCCCTTGGGCGATAATACCTGGGATGAGAACCCTCCAATAAGTAGCAAATTTTACCATCCATGATGGTCATTAGCTCGTTATCACTAGCCTTGATCTCCGGTGTACTCATGGCATGCACGGTCTTAACATTTCCATCCCCCATCATATGCTTATCCGATAAGTCTATTTGTATCATCATTTTGGCCATGGTTTCATCCTTTTATTCATCTTTTTTCTGCATCTCATTTGTCAAAATATATGTAGTCACTCTTGAGGTAGGAATATCAGCTCTATTGTGTGCCAAACTTTGTTAGTCTTGGTCATTCTCTCTAGAAGGGCCGAGGCAAGAGAAAATTATTGGTCCATGAAGGTACCACCCCCAAGGTTATTCCCCACGAACTTGTTCATTGAGTTCAAAGCTCTATAAAAGCTTTGTAGCATGAGATTATCCATTAATTCATGGTTGGGACACAACACGAGTTTCTTTTTAAATCTTAACCATGCCTCGTGCAAAGGCTCATCGGGAAGTTGACAAAAGTTGGTGATTTCATCCCTCAACTACATCATTCTTGAGAGAGGGAAAAATCTAATCGTGAAAGCTTCTACCAACTCAGACCAAGAGGTAATTGACTCATCGGGTAGTTCTTCCAACCACGTTGTGGCTTCCCCAATTAGAGAGAAGGGGAATAGGCAGAGTCGAATAGATTCTTGAGGGATGTTTGGGAAGATGAAAGGTTGGAATATCTCCATGAATTTTCAGATGTGCCTATTTGCATCTTCGTGTGTTGCTCCTCCAAACATCCCTTTTATTTGTATTAAATGGAGCATAGTGCAAGTGACGTGGAACATCGCATTTCCAACCGTGGGAAGTAGGCAAATTGTACCTACTCCTCTTTGAATTACGGGTTCATTGGTTGCATCCATGAATCCATCGACACTTCCATTGTCGCCCACTTCGTTCATGGGTTGTCTTCTCAACACACAAAAATAACAAACCAAATTAAAAAAGAACAAACACTCTACAAAGTGATTTCAATTGACAATCAAAAAGGCTATTCAAACACCATCCCACAGCAATAGTGCAATTTTTTGATAACGCTCAAATGTACTCTCTAAGATGGAGGTAACAGCCATCGTTAAGCAGAACAAAATTTATATGACTAGACAAGAGTCGGGGTCGATCCCACAGGGAATGGTAGCTTAGCCAATGAGTTTGTAGAAAGGACCTCACAACAAGAGTAGATTATCCATACAACAAAGAATGTAAAAAGGGGGGAATTGGGAATATGTCAAAATTCAATTCTGAACTAAGTAATAAGGTAAATGCAAGGTGTAAACAAGAGAGAAGATGACTAGGGATGTGCTTTCGATGGGACTTGAACACGGGTTAAGGTGCTTGCTCAATTGCGTAAAATCCTGCTAAACAATATAGGTAGCATTGGTTTTAGACATGAATGTTAATCTTTCAATCTCACAATCATCTATCCAACAGTATTTGTTCAAGCACCATTGTTTAGGCAGAAACCAACCAATATTGGCTTGGGGAGGTCAAACTATCTCTATCTTAGACCCTTAAATAGGTGTTTTCGGTGAGTTGAGCTATTTCTAGCCTCAATCTAAGTGAATCCCAAGTACCCACTACCAATTTCACATCTGAAATTATGAACCCCTTTCTCAAGCAAGAACACAATCAAGTAAATTAAATCAATGTTTGCAACCACCAATTTTATGGTTAATATATGGTGAAATCACTAGACCCATCTCATATAAGCAATTATAAACACAAATAAGCAAGACCCATACCCTTTTATTTAACACCCATAATCAACACATCCCTAGACAAGGAAACTTAGTCACTCATGCTAAAGGAATAAGAAAGTATACCCATAGGGAAATTCAAATTATTTTTCATTAATTGTAGCAAGAATCCAATATCCAAGCTCAAATTTACAAGTCCAAGGTTGAAGATTGAGAGAATGGATTGAAACCCTCTTTCTTGCCATGGGAGAGAAACTTGCTTCAACAACTGAAAACTATCCAAAACTATAAAAAAAACTAGGCCCAAATTGGGTTTTAGAATGTTCCCAAATCATTATACAAAAGTGGACAAAATTGCCCTTTGGGGGCTGTGCAGCGTGACATGCGGTTCGCACGTCTTGTTGTGTGCATCGCACAGCTGTAGTTCAGTGGACGAGAGACTTGGCTCATATTTGTAGCTTCATGCGAAGTGGGGTGCGGTTCGCACCAAGCCTTGTGAGTGTCACATGGGCAACGCACCCCTTTAATAGATTCTTCTCTTGAGCATTCATGCGGAGGGAGGTGCGAACCGCACCAAGGGTTGTGCGTGTCGCATGAGGTCCGCACCTCAGGGCAGAATCTTCATCTCGATTGATCACTTTACACTTTAACTCCTTTTGAGCTCTTTTGTGTCCAATTCCTTTTTTTCTATCTCTGACAGAGAGTACATGCATTCATGTCAAAAAATGCCATAAGAACCTCAAAATCTTATGAAAACATGGCAATAATTCATGATTAAAGGCTAAATAAGTTGGTAAATTACTGACTTATCAAAGACTATCACAAATGAGTCCAAATATGGTCTGAACACCCTATGCATCAAGTCCATGAAAGCTGGGGGGGAATTAGTCAACCCAAAAGATGTCACCAGGAACTCATAGTGGCCATAACATGTCCTAAATGTTGTCATAGGGATGTCCTCCACCCTAATCCTCAACTATTGGTAGCTTGACCACAAATCTATCTTCGAAAACATGGCTTAACCCTGAAGCTGATCAAACAAGTCATCTATGCGCGGCATAGGATACCTATTCTTCACAGTCACCTTATTCAGTTATCGATAATCAATACACATCCACATAGACCCATCTTTCTTCTTCCCAAACAGAACTGGAGCACCACACGGCGACACACTCGGCCTAATGAAACCTTTAGCTAGAAAGTCCTGGAGCTGATCCTTAAGCTCCCTCAACTCAGTTGGAGCAATACGATATGGGGTAATAGAAATAGGCATGGTGCCCGACTCTAACTCAATAGCAAAGTCAATATCTCTCTTAGGTGGAAGGCCTGGCAGGTCGGTCGGAAGCACATCTAGGAAATCTCTAACCACAAGAACTGACTCAGGAAAAGAATCATCTGCACTAACATCTCGGACATATGCTACATAAGCCAAACACCCACAAGAAATCAACTTCCTAGCAGGAAAGCAAGAAATGATCCCAGATGATGCACGGCTGACAAAACCCTACCACATAACCTGGAATACTCCGGGCACGGCTATGGTAACGGTTTTGGCATAGCAATCCAAAACCATACGGTGAAGGGATAACCAGTCCATGCCCAGAATCACATCAAAATCTAGCATGCCTAAAATCATCAAGTCACCCCAAGTCTCCAAATCACCAACACGAATTATAAAAGACCTCACAACACGATCCACTAGTAAAGAATCACCTACTGGGGTCGAAACAAATACAGGAACTGATAATAGCTCACTAGCCAACCCCAAACAAGGAACATAGTAGGCAGATACATATGAATGCATAGATCCAGGATCAAACGAAGCTAAAGTTGACTGGCTGCATACAGAAATCATATTTGTGATCATTGCATCTGAGGCCCCTGCCTCTAGACTACTAGGGACCGCATAAAATTGGTGTTGACGTTCACCTGACTGACCTCCATACCTACCACCTATCTTGCCATGCGGGGCACCATCTTTACCCTGAACACCACCCTCCTCTAGCTGGTGGTTGCACTGCTATAATAGGCTGAGCTGGCTGAACAGCTGGAGAAACTACACCCCGCTGGGGGAAATCTTTGGCATAATAACCTATGACACTGCAATAATAACAAGGCCCTGACGGTTTACCCTGCTGGGATAAACTAGTTGCATTGATGTGGCCACCACGGCTTGATTCTCTAGAAGCCATACCCTCATAGTCTGACCACAGTGACCTTGTTGACTACTCTGACCCCGCTTAAACTGAGACCCAGCTGAGGCCTGAAGCGATACCTGAACTGGACAGCTAGACTGACCCTGCTGCTAATGTGGCTAATACTCTCGGCCCCATTGTCCTGAACGTCTACCACTGTAATGGGAACCACTATAGCTTTCTTGATGATGTGGCATTTTATCTCTAGACCCTGGATCATAATAGTGCAAATCCTCTATAGTACAAACATGATTTGAGATAGCCTATAAAGATTACCCGCTAGCAAATAGTACCTCAACAGCCTATCTAAGCTCTGTCCGCAACCCCCAAACAAATTGGCAAACTCTATCTGGATTGATAGGCATGATCATAGCCCCAAATGGAGCCAATTGGTGGGAATGGGTCTCATACTTAGATACGGACATTGAACCCTGCATCAGTCTGGTGAACTGCTCTCTATGATACTCATGATTGCTCTATCGTAAGAACTTGGCCATGAAGGCCTCATAAAACTCTGTCCAAGCCCACTCAGGAGACGAAGACAGTCTGCATGCTACTTGGGCCCTCCACCATAACATAGACTGTCCCTCCAGCTGATAAGTAGTATAAGTAACCCTGTGAGTCTCCAATAACCCCAGATAGTGTAGCATCTCCTCACAAGTATAAATAAAGTCATGCGGATCATGACCAGGAGTACCAGAGAATCTAGGCGGTGCCAATCTTAGAAACCTACCCAAAGCCTTCTGCTCTGACTCTTTCATAGCTGGGCGGGGAGCAAGAGGCTGTGCAACAACAGGTATCGAAAGAACCTCAGCACGGGGAGCTGTAATTGTAGGTTGTGCTCCTAAACTATTAATACCCAGGTCTACCCCCTGAGTGATGTATATACTACCTTAGAAGGCTGACCCTCAATCATACCCATCAACTGAAGAAGTAAACCCTGAATATCTAACGGAGGAGCTAGGGCTGATGTTGGTACATGTGTTGGTGCCGTCCCTAGTGGTACCTGGGTTGTCCCTTGGTCCATGTGTTGCTGCTCTTAGACTATCTCAGTCTTAACCTCAGCCTCATAAGCTCTAACTGGTGGCGCTTCTTGGGCATATCCCCGACCTCTACCTCTATGACCACCCCATCCCTTAGCTGGAGTCGAGTGTGCTGGGGTTGAATTCTTGCCCTCACTCATTGTCGAAGATCTTGTATGAGCCATCTACGAAACAGTGAACTAGAACAAGTGAATTTCCAAGAAACCATCTAGGATAATACGCACAATATAGAAACAAGAAAAAATTCATGTTTTCTAATATACCATTGTAGCCTTCCGATGATTGAGTATGGATGTCTCCGCCCAGATCCATAGGACTCTACTGGACATTGGCTCCTTTACCGATGGCACCAGTGAACCTAGGCTCTGATACCAAGTTGTCATGACCCAATTTCTCAGGTAATGATGGCACCTACAGCCCTTCTGTAGGCATACCAATCCCCATAGCCCAGAATGGTTAGTACTGGGCTACTATCTAACAAGCATGCAAAAGAAGTAATGTACAAGCAAAAGCAAGAGATAAAGTGAATAAATAATGTAATAATGTAACGACCCAAAACTCAGCCGTGATAGCACCTACATAACCCCCCGGTAGGCAAGCCAAACCCAATGATGTGGAAGACAATAATAACAATAAAACTAAGGAAAAGCGAAAGATAAAAAAAGGTAGGTCCAATAGCATATATACATACCAAATTACAAAATATACAAAAGATGGCCCTAAAGTGACCGAATAGGCAAAATATACACGAGAACCAACCCGGACCTGGTGTCACTAGTACAAGAGCTACCAAAGTAAGGAATAGCTATATAACAGACTCTATCTATCCAAAATATAAAATATAGACAGAATGTACAAGATGGAAATCATGTAAAGTCTCCAAAAGCGTTGGGAGTTCACCGCGATCCGAACTGCAACAGGCCTCGAATGACAGAAAGATCAGTGAGGGTGGCTCGTACTAGGTGTTGCATCAAAAAACATGCAGAGTGTAGTATGAGTACCAAGACAACGGGTACTCAGTAGGCATCATAGGCCGACCCAGCGCAGAAAGATAATATATAAATAATAAGATACAGGAAAGCAGTTAAAATACAGGGATCCCCCTAAATCTAGTTATAAAACTGAAAATCTAAATAACCAAAAATATAAAAGGTGAAGTAATAACAAGATCAACTCAAATCATCCAACAACCCAAATGCACCCAAAGCAATTGCAATGCGATGCAACAATGATGTAATGTATGAATATATACAAGTCAAACCCAGTATCTAGTACTCGGGCGCCCGGGATGGAACATCGAGCTTATCAAATGAGTGCAGGAAGGAAAAACCCAAAATAGAGCATTGGGGCACCCGGAAATGACCATCGAGCTTATCAGTAGATGCATAAAAGTAAATCTTGAGATAACACATCGGGCGCCCAGAATTTTACCTCGGACTCATAAACATATGCATAAAGAGTAGTATTTTTCCCTTTTTCCCCTCAAATCAATAACAATTCCAAAGCAATCTTTTTAAAAGCCCAAAGATCATGAAAACCCAATAATTGTCAAGTGTAGGACCAAGAAGCCGTAAAATCATTCTATTCCTTACCATTAATCATGACAATGCAATATGAGCATATAAATTTCTATATCCAGAGAAAACACACACAACCAGGCAAAACGGGGAAAAGCACCCTCTAAACCAAGAGAACTAACCTGGAACTCCATCTAAATCCAAGTTATGGCCTCGGGCCCACAGTTACACATAACGATAGAATAAAGCGAAAAGATACCAAAAATAAAGTGAAAAGCACCGAGAATCTCTACTCTACCTCTAAAACCTCCTAAAAGCATACTAAGGATTCTATACTAGTCATAAAGATACTACAAGCTCCTAGGCTAAGGATAACATAATAATTCTAAACTAAAATCCGAAATGGCCAATTTAAAGTGATAAACAAGATTTAAGCCTAAATCTATCTAATATCGCACCTAACGTTCCAGTAATATATAAATATATATAATCTAACTAAGCTCAGTCTAGAAAGTAAATTGTAACCTACCTCGAGGCCGAACTGCAAATACGAACCATCACTTGTGTGCCTACCCCTTCCGAACAGCCTCGAAAAGCTACCATGTTATCAAGAACATAATCTAGGTGTCAAGATGAGAAGAACAACACTCATATTGCTATACGAAAAATCGGGTCAAAAATTGCGTCAAAAAATGACCCTTGGGGCCCGCCCAGCAAAACAGAAAATAAAATTCACAATTATGTCTGCGGTGGATTTAGAAACCCATGCTCAAAATCTAAGCACGAACAGAGTTTGTTTCGGGGCTCAAAACAACCCCGAAGTACTACTAATTCATGAGAGCAAAAGTGGAGAATTGCAATTTTCAAGGGCAGAAACGTACCAATTTGGAAGCAAGAATTGACCATGGACTGGAACTACAACTACCACGGACAAACAAGCTCACCAACGCAACTTTAACCCAAGAAAAACCAAGCTTGTAAGAGCTTCAACAATGGAGGTTTTTAAGCTTGAAGAGAAGGACAAGGCTTGAAGAAGAAAAGGCTTACCAACGACAAAGGAGCGAGATTAACTATAATTTGGAGAGTTCCCATGAGGCCACACTGTTCTTGAGTAATTAGAGTTGAGAAAAATGAAGTTGGAGTTGAAAGAAGTGAAAGAAATGAGCTAAAAATCATAAAAAACAAGAATTTAAAAGGGTTGGCTGCCGTATGGCGCTAAAGGCTGGCACGCACGTGCACGCTCGATTGGCTGGCGCCGATGGCGCTGAAGGTCTGTCTTGCAACAAAAATCAGTAGTTTTCCAAACTTCTCTGGGGCATTCCGGGCATGATTGGAACCCGATTCTCACAAACCAATAGAGCTATTTGAGTGGAAACGACATTCTGGACTCAACAAATCAATGAATTTACCAACAGAGCTCGATTTAAGGAAAAGTGGGCCCCATGCCCAAAATTAACTGGGAACTCAAAACCCCAAAAAAAGTTTGGAATCCCCGAGACTCGAACCAAAGGTTCCCCTAGCCCAAAGTCGACATTCCGAAGCTAATAGAGCTGGTGGAATTTCTATCCGAGGCTGTCTTCTCCGAATGTTTACCAAAGTCAACCCTACCAGCCAAACTGGCTTGAAAACACAGAAAGCAACACAAAACCACACTGAAAGCACTTAGACCCAGACTAATGGTCCTACTAGACAAAAATCTCCATTCCGGAGCCGACGGAACTATCGGAATTTGATTCTGAGCATGTTTACTAAGAAAGTTGACCGAAGTCAAAAGATTTTCTAAGTTCAAGTTCTAAAACAAGGAAATGGTCATTACGACCTAACAAATGGCCCAGGCATCGAACCATCAGTCTCAACAAGTCATAAATGACCTGTAGTCCCTAAGTGAAAGCTCAAAATGCAGAAAAAGGATGAAAAATAGAAAATGACCTGGAGGGTCATTACAACATCCACTACTAAAAGAACTTTCGTCTATGAAAGTTAGAAAAAGGATAGTACCTGAAGACTCAAAAAAACGAGGATAATGGGTCCACATATTGGTCTCGATCTTCCAAGTAGCCTCCTCGACAGGACGATGCCGCCAAAGAACCTTAACTGACGAAATCTCCTTGGACCTTAACTTTCTAACCTGCATATCCAAAATAGCAACAGGCTCCTCCTTAATGGCTAAGGACTCATCCAACTGAACTGACTCTAACTGAAGCATGTGAGACTCATCCAGAATATACTGCCATAACATAGAGACATGAAACACAGGATGCACACTGGAATGAGCAGGAGGTAAGGCTAACTCATAAGCAACCTTTTCAATATGACGAAAGATCTCAAATGGCCCAATGAACCTCGGACTGTGCTTACCCTTCCTCCCAAACCTCATCACACCCTTCATGAGAGATACTCGAAGGAACACATTAGCACCAACCATGAACTCTATATCTTTAACTCTTCGATCAGCATAACTCTTCTGCCTACTATGGGAAGTTCAAAGTCTCTCCTGAATAACTTGAACTCTATCCATAGAATCACGAAGCAAGTTGGTACCCCACGGCCTAACCTCGAAAGCATCAAACCAACCCACCAGAGATCTGCACCGCCTACCATACAAAGCCTCAAATGGAGCTATCTGAATACTGGAATGGTAATTACTATTATATGAAAACTCTGCCAAGGCTAAACACTGGTCCCACTGACCCCCAAAATCAATAACACAGGATCGCAACATATCCTCCAAAACCTGAACAATACGCTCAGACTGACCGTCTATCTGCAGATGGAAAGCGTTGCTAAGCTCAACTCTAGTACCCAACTCTCCCTAAATACACCTCCAGAAGTGCAAAGTGAACTGAATATCTCAGTCGAAGATGATAGAAACTGGCACACCATGCAAATGGACAATCTCCCGAATATAGATCTGAGCCAACCTCTCGGAACTGTAGGAAGTCTAAACAAATAAAAAGTGAGCAGACTTTCTCAATCTATCCACAATAACCCAAAGAGCATCAAATCTCTGCAAAGTACATGGAAAACTGACTACAAAGTCCATAGCAATCCTCTTCCATTTCCACTCCGAAATGGGTAGCCTCTAAGACAAACCACCTGGCCTCTGGTGCTCAAACTTTCCCTGTTGACAGTTCAAGCACCTAGATATGAAAGCTGAAATATCCCTCTTTATCCCACACCACTAGTAATGCTTCTTCAAGTCACGATACATCTTAGTTGCCCCGGGATAAATAGAATATATAGAACAATGATCCTCCTCCAATATCAATTTGACCAAGTCACCAACTCTAGGAATGCAGATATGACCCTCGATCCTCAAAATACCCTTTGAATCCAAATCACCTTCTTAGCCTCACTGCTCAACACTTTGTCACGAATGATCCTCAACCTCGCATCATTAAACTTTTGTGCCGAATCTTCTCCAACAAGGAAGATCTAACCTCAATACAAGAAAGAGTACGGCCCATCTCAGAAATGTCAAGTCTAACTAACTTGTTAGCCAAGGACTGGATGTCCCAAGCTAAAGGTCGCTCCTCTGTTGCTAAGAAAGCCAAGCTACCCATACTCACTGCCTTCTGGCTCAAGGCATCTGCCACCATATTTGCCTTGCCCGGATGATAAAGAATAGAGATTTCATAGTCCTTCAGTAACTTTAACCACCTACGTTGCCTCAAATTTAGATCCTTCTGGATGAAAATGTACTAAAGACTACAATGGTTTGTAAAGATCTCACAGTGCACGCCCTAAAGATAATGCCTTCATATCTTTAATGCGAAGACTACCGCTGGTAACTCTAAGTCATGTGTGGGGGTAGTTTCTCTCATGAACCTTCAACTGTCTGGAAGCATATGCAATAACCCGGCCCTGCTGCATCAACCCACAACCCAAACTAATACCTGATGCATCATAATACATGGTTAAACCTTGATTCTTGACTGGAAGAGTAAGAATCGGAGCTGAAGTCAACAAGGCCTTGAGCTTCAAAAAGCTTGCCTCATACTCATCTGACCACTATAAGGGAATATTCTTCTAAGTCAATCTAGTCAATGAAGCTGTTATTAAAGAAAATCCCTCGAATAACCATCTGTAATAACCTGCCAACCCGATGAAACTGTGAACCTCAGTAGGAGAAGTAGGCCTATCCCAATCACAAACTGTTGCAATCTTTGCTGGATCTACCATAATCCCATCCTTGGACACCACATGCCCCAAGAATGCCACATACTCAAGCCAAAACTCACACTTAGTGAATTTGGCATACAACTAATGGTCTCGCAAGGTCTGAAGTATAACTCTAAGATGTTGCTCATGCTCCTCTCTACTCCTCGAATAAATCAGAATGTCATCGATAAACACAATCACAAATGAATCCAAGTAGGCATTGAAAACACAGTTCATCAACTCCATAAATATTGTTGGGGCATTAGTCAACCCAAAAGACATGACTAGGAACTCATAATGGATGTATCGAGTCCTAAATGCAGTCTTTGGGATATCTTCAGCTCTAATCCTCAACTGGTGATAACCAGACCTCAAATCTATCTTAGAGAACACTGTTGCACCCTGTAGCTGGTCAAACAAGTCATCAATATGCAACATCATATATTTGTTCTTAATTGTCACCTTATTCAATTGTCTGTAGTCAATACACATACGCATAGATTCATCTTTCTTCTTCACAAACAGAACTGAAGCACCCCACAAAGACACACTAGGACTGATGAACCCTCTACTCAATAGATTTTGGAGTTGATCCTTAAGCTCCCTCAACTCAGCAGGTGCCATCCGATATGGCAGAATAGAAATGGGCTTGGTGCCCGGCTCAACATTGATACCAAAATCAATGTCACGATCAGGAGGAAGACCCAAAAGATCAGAAGAAAACACATCTAAATACTCATAAACCACAGGAACTAACTCAAAAGGAGGTGTGGTGGCACTAATATCACGGAAGTAGGCAAGATAAGCTAAGCACCCCTTCCCAACCAACCGATGGGCTCTCAGAAAATATATAAATCCCCTCGGAATATGGCTATCGGCTCCCTTCCATATGATAGGAGGGATAATAGGCATCCAAAGAGTAACAGTCTTGGCGGAGCAATCCAAGACCGTATGATAAGGAGATAGCCAATCCATGACCAAGATCACATCAAAATCAACCATATCAAGTATAACCAAGTCTACCTACGTGTTATACCCCAGGATAGTCACCACACAAGCCCAATACACCTGATCCACTACTAAAGAATCACCTATTAGGGTAGATACACGCAAGGGGACAGGCAAAGACTCACAAGCATACTCCAGTCAAGTAGCATAATGAGCAAATACATATGAGAATGTAGACCCCGGATCAAACAAAGTAGAAGCAGACTGATGACAAATGGAGATCGTACCTGTGATCACAGTATCCTAAGCCTCGTCCCTTGTCTAGCCTGGAACTGCATATATGTGGCTTCGACCTCCATGACCACCTGACCTACCCGACTGAGGACCACCTCTAGCACCCTGTAGACCACCCCTACTACCTTGTGAACTGCCTCTAGCTGGAGGTGCTGGAGCCCTGGGTGCTTTAACTAACTGATCTTGTCGCCTATGGTGCAGTATTAATGGAAAATCTCTAGCAAAGTGGCCGATTTCACCACACTCATAACAACCCCGACCATATGTACCCCTCTGTAAAGACCCGGCTAAATCAGAATGACCGCCATGACCTGTGGATCCTGAATGGCTACCGCGTGGAGCAGGAACAATACTCTGGCTACTCTGACCCTCAGAAGTCTATAATGCCTCCTAAACAGGCCGGCTCAGTTGGAAGTGTTGTTTGTGCTGACCTCTACCATAGTAGCCTTTACCATGGGTCTGGGAACCACTGAAATTGCCCTGATGGTAGGGCCTCTTATTTCTTTTCCTTTGGGCCTCGCGAAGTATGCCCTCAATAGTACGAGCATGATCAACTACCTCTATAAAAGACTGACCCGATGCTACCATACCTTCTGTGGCCAAGCGAAGATGCAACGTCAAACCTCGAACAAACTAGCGTACTTTCTTATGCTCGGTGGGCAAAATCATAGTGGCGTGTCTGGACAATTGGTGGAAGCAAACCTCATACTCAATCACAGTCATGGATCCCTACTCTAACCCAGGGAACTAATCTATCAACCGCTCTCTCATTCTACGCGGTACATACTTCTCCAGAAAAGCTGTAGAGAACTGGGCCCAAGTAAGCGGAGGTGACCTAGCTGGTCTGCAAGCAACATAAGACCTTTACAACTATTTTGCTAGGCCATCCAGCTGAAACGCGGTGTAATCTGCTCCATGTGACTCAAATAAACCTAAATTATGCAATCTCTCCTAGTAGGTAGTGAGAAACTCATGTGCATCCTCCCTAGAAGCACTTGAAAACCACAGAGGACCCAATCTCAAGAACCTACCAAGCATCTTTTGCTCCTCAGAAAACATAAGTGGCATGGATGGAAGAGGTCGAGCAACTATAGGAACTGGTAATACCTCCAATCTGGGAGCCACAGCAGCAGGCTGCACTCCTGTACCTTGTGTTATCGGCTGAGCTAAAGTCTGACCCTCATCTCTAACTTGAGAACCAATCAGAGTGGCCGACAAAGCTGTTGGTGGAGTCATACCCTCAAGGAACCCCAAAAATCAAACCAAAGTGTCCTGCAACACTTGAATAGCCACAAAACATGTCAGATGATATGCTGGCCCCACATGAATTGGCTCATACGACACCTCATCCACTCTAACCTCAGGTTCTGGTGATGGTAGTCTAGCTCGCGCCTGAGCTAGCATCACAGCATGTGCCCTACCTCGACCTCTGGGTCGGCCTCTACCCCATCCCCTAGGTGGGGCTCTAACTGCAGGTGCAAGGGCCTCGTCCTCACCCACTGCAGATGTCATCTGAACTATCTGAGAAAGAGTGAAACAAAGATACTCAGAAATTGATCAAGTCAAGAATGCATGACAAGGAATCAGACAATATAACATATTTCATAGGAATGACCTATAGCCTCTTGAAGATTAGATACGGATGTCATTGTACCGATCCACGAGACTCTACTAAACACTTTGCTCTTGTACTAGCAAGACCGGTGAACCTAGAGCTCTGATACCACTCTGTCATGACCCAAAACTAGGTCGTAATGGAGCCTACATAACCCCCAGTAGGCAAGATAAACCCAATGAGGCGGAAGACAATAATTACAATAAAACTAAGGAAAAGCAGAATATATAAAGAAAACACAGAGCCAATAGCATATATACATACCAACATACAAAATATACAAAAGGTGACCCTAAAGTGACCAAATAGACAAAACATATACGAGAACCAACCCAGACCTGGTGTCACTAGTACAAGAGCGACTAAAGTAAGGAGTACAAGATGGAAAGAACGTAAAGTCTCCAAAAGTGTAGGGAGCTCATCGCGATCTAAACTGCAATAGGCCTCGAATGATAGGAAGATCAGCGAGGGTGGATCGTACTAGGTAATGCATCAGAAAAAGATGCAGAGTGTAGTATGAGTACCAAGACAACGGGTACTCAGTAGGCATGTAACACTCCAGAAATTCTAAGCCAAATATGAAGCATCCTTCATATGTTAATAGACCTGAACTAGATAAATTTTCTATGTATCTAAGTATTAAGACCTGTTCTTATGTTTTGAAGGTATATTAAATATGAATTAGGGTCATAAAGAACCTCTGGCTCAAGTTGAGTTGAAAGCTTCCTTACCGATTGAGCTTTAATGAAAGATTTTTCAAGGGTTAAATTCAAACGATCATAACTCCTATGATATAAATAGTTAGGTGGCTTTGTACCCACCAAATTAAAGATCTTTGAATCTTCTTTTCAATGCCACTAACCGCGCATTAATACGAGTCTACAGTAAAATATTATCAGCATTTTACTAAAATGTGTTGGTCTGTCAAAATGACAGACATAAACAACGAGAACCATCTACGGCTCGTGGATCAAACCATGACCCGTGGTTTGAATCCGTGGAATCGAACCTGCAGATCTATTTTTGGCCTGAGATGGGTCATGCATCAAACCACGAATTGTGGTTTCAACTCGTGGAAATCAGTTCAGAGCCCTAAAAATTCCCCTGGAACCACGACTTTCATTCACGGTCCGTGATTTGTGTCCGTGGAAGCCTTTGACGAAATTTTTTGAAGTTTTAAAATTCTTTTCCCAGGGGTATTTTGGTAATTTTCCACTCTTTTAACTCCTAAGTTAAGTCATTTTGGGAAAATTAGAAGGGGTTTTATTCTCACTTAGCCTAAGTTCTCTTCCATTCTCTCAATCAAGTTTAAAGAGAAGAAAAGGGTCTCCATTCTCCAAGCTTCAAGCTAAGGATTCCATCTCCAAGTCTTCATCCTCAAGTCCTAAGTTAGGACAGCTTCAATTCAGGTATGTGGGTATTCAATAAGGGATTCACTTCACCCTTATGCCCAAAACCCATGATTTTTGCAATGATTTATGAATTCATGAAATTAGGGTTCTCACCCAATTTGGGGTTATGGATTTTGTTTTTAAGTATCAATTCATGATTTCTCATCTATTACCCATAATTTAATTATGATTCCTTGCATGATTTCAAAAGCCCATATGTTGATGATGAATTTTAGCATGATCTCATCGAATTGCATGTTTTCAAGTAAAATTAGCATGTTTAGATAACATGGCCTCTATTATCATGAAATTGCATGCCTAATTCTTCAAGTTATGAATTTCGAAAGAAAAGTATGTTTTGAATTATGGCTATGCTAAGTTTTAAGGATTTTGAAGTATGAACAATATGACATATGATATGTCTCTATATTTTATAAAAGGTTTAGTATCTAGATGTGCCTACCTAAGCTATGTGAATTGCATGATAAAGATGTACCCTTGTGCTTTTCAATAAGATTTAGCATCAGATTGTGCCACTATGAATTTATGAGCTATATGTATGCATGTTTTTTGGGAGTAGTATTTAGCACCGAGCGATGAGGGTTCGATTACCCAAGTCCAAAACTGCATTGCCAGCGTAGGTTATGAATCACCCGATGGGCTTATGAAAGTGGTACCACTCTATGAAATTAATGGTGTCCTTGCCTTAGCGAGGCATAGGACAGCTTTGCCAACTAGGGTTATATAGTTGGGTATGGTGGCCCGTACTTTGGCAAGGTTTGGGCCAGTTTTGCTAACTAGGGTTATATAGTAGATTTCATGTAGCACACAAGGTCTATTGTCGATTATGAAAAACTCCCGTAAGAAAGTTTTAATGCATAAAGTTATCTATTTCATGACTTAAGCTTTACTTATGGTATTGTCACGATCCAATTTCTCGGTCATGATGGCACCTACAACCCCCGGTAGGTGAACCAATCCCCGTAGCCCAGAATAGTTAGTAATGGGCTACTATCTAGCAAATAAGGGAACAAGACGAGTAAAATAGATAATATAGATATAAACATATACATATGCGGAAACTAAACCAAACCCCAAGACCTGGTATCATAGTACAGAGCCAAACTGCATACATGGAGTACAAGTAAACCAAAACTATATATACAGATGTCTCTGAATGGAAATAGAGTACATGAAGCAAAAGATAAACTAAAGCTAAGCTCCGATCGCCAAGAGCTCACCCTCAGCCTGAAGTAGTCTCCAACAGATCTCCAAGCACGAATCACAATGATCTAACGGCGATGGCCCACGCTAGGATCTGCACCCAAAGATGCAGGGGGTAGGGGTGAGCACCAAATGCGAAGCATAAGGTACCCAGTAGGTATCATAGGCCGACTGGGCACATATAAGATAAAAGAGCAGTAATAGACAGAATAGAAGCAAGTAGTCACAGAAATCAACGAAAGGTACACAGGAACTAGCCCAGAGGGAAATCAACAGAACCACATATGAGGCTAGTCAGAAGAATATACACACCATGGGCACAGGTGAAAGTAAGAAATAACGCACCTGGGGTCCTTGCAACAACAGTGTATACAAAATAAGTTTACGAAATGGACGGTATACCGGTAACCTCAAGTGTAAGAAGAAGAGAGAAAGAGTAATAATAGGCATGCTCAGAGACATGAATCAAACTCAACTAATCACACCAATCTCATACTTATCCATAATAGAGAACAATTCTATAAGTAAAAAGCAAAAGTCTACCTACAGTCCCCCGGCCGCCCATACAACCGAGGAACACAAACAAGTGAAAACAAAACCCTCCGGCATCCCATACTACCGGAGCGTACAATCAACAAACAACAAACAAGGGTGGAGCCTCAAACAATGAATGATATGATGCATGAAGGTCTCAAGTGAAATGGTATCTCTGTATGTACCTCCTCCGGTGCCGATCCGGGCCCTAGCAGGTAGGTTTCCATGGAAGGACTCTGCCCGTATACCTCTACTCCACGGTATACCCCTCTTCCGGCACACGCAGCCCGTAGCCCCTGGCCCAGATAGCAAGGTCCATGGAGGTCCCAGACCCCATACTAAATCTCAGTATCAGAACATGTATCAAGATAGAGACCCAGTCTCGATATCAAGATAGAGACCCAGTCTCGGAATATGCATGCCCAGACCCTGTCCAGGACTAAAAGTAGTAGGAAAATATCTCAAAAACCCCTCCAAGGGTGCCCGGGCGTAGCCGGGTCTAAATAGTAAAAAGTCATCTCAGGTGCTCGGTCCGACCGAGGCTAAAAAT